>AWHC01049533.1:0-14136 GCA_000465285.1 Eidolon helvum
ATTTTTTTAATTAGTTTAATAAATTTTAGAATATCCTTTTGAAAGAAGCTAACAAGACACATGTCTGTTAGAAATAATGGTTCTGTAATTTGGAACTCTTAAAGTAGTTACTATAGTCACAAAATGGAAAACAATAACCAGTGCAAAATCAGTTCTTGTATTTTGAAGTGACAGATAGCACTTTGTGTGTTAAATCTTTGCAAAAATTATTCAAATATTATACACCACAATTCATATAAATTTCGAGTTGGTCTTACCAGCATGTGAGAGCTTCACTCACCAAAATTGATTTTAATTATTAACACATAAACCAGTAGGAAATTAAGCAGTCAATATCATTTGAATACCTAGAGCCTTTTTAGTATTTAAATAAAATTTGTACTTTTAGTATTTAAATACTTTATAAAACTCGATCTTCTCCATGTTAGTTAATAATTCTGCATTTCTCTGAAAGTGAAAAATATTATCTGCAAATTAACTTTGATCAATTGTTAGCAACAAAAAGACATATTGGAATGCGCCTGTGGATTAAAATACACAAAATGTTTCTTAGGATGAATATAGGAATCCTCTCATTGTAGATTCATAGCCTTTCTAATTATCTCACTATATCTAAGCAGTCCTTCTTTGTTGCTAGATTTAGTTTTGGGTTATCACCAAAAAAAAATGTTGAACTGGGCATATTTTTGAAATACTTAAAATGATTGCCACAAAACAAGGAAGTCATTAATACTGAATACACACACACACACCCCCCCCCCCCCCCCCCCACACACACACACACACAAAGTAAGCCTTGGTTAGTTGTAACCTCAAAAAAGAATTAGCCACTACTTATGACTAGTCATAAATATAAAATACAAGAATCAGGAATCAACTCAAGATATCTAGGTGGGTATGGATTTTAGGAAATAGGGTAGAAATAAAGATATTTAATATCAATATTCTGATATTTGTATGTAGGTTAATTAAACATTGACTCTTTCAATATCACATTGATAAGCACCACAATTACAAATACTTACAGACTCTTAACTAATAAGTAACTCAGAAACCTAACACTTGATTTGACCAAAAAAAAAAAAAAAGATAACTAGCATACCAAATTCATGTCTTATAAACTTCCTATTTTCAAATCCACATGTTTAGGGGGGTAATATGCATTTTATGGTCCTATATATTGAGGCACAGGATACAGATCAATTTTCAATCCTCAGATTTAGTGAAATAATCCGTCATTTTTTCTTTCTGCTTTTAGTGAGATTAACTCTCATTCAACCAGAACCAATGATCTGAAATCTTAAATAGCCACTATAATTTTCATATTATGCACTTTGATTTGTGAAAATGAGAAATATGTTTAACCTTAAATGGAGAGCATACTTCCATTTCTCTTTATATTTCCACTCACAATTTCAGGGCATCCACAATGAATTAACACTTCCAAAATGTTCTAGAAAAATATTGTCTCTCTATAACAATAGATATCCTTCTGTCTTCAATGCGGTATAATTTATATGCACAACAGTAACGTTTTACTTTAAAAAGAGGCAAATAAAATATTTTTCTCTCTCTAAAGTTCTTGCTATTGTTTTCAATTTTTATTAATTAATACTGCACCAATACCTACATAAAAGTATACCTTCAGTGTACTTGAAAGTTAGATGACTGAGAAATAGATAAAAAGAAATAGCAGCAAGGGGTAATTTGAGACTTCTTGATGATTTTTTAACTTTAAGGAGTTATTTAATATATGTAAATCCCATCTTCTATTCACATTAGCAGTTCTTTCTGCCACAACTTCATTTATAAGAATCTAAACCTTCAATATTCTTTCATGAAAAAGTAGATAGTAAAGCACATATTCCTATTTGTTGTTCGGGCAGCTTTATACAGGTGTAAAGTGCAGCATTTTTCAAAAAATCAATTGATATTTCTCAGTAATGTCACCAAATAATATGTTTCTTCTGCTAACAATGAAGAAAAGCATTATGCAAACAGGACAGTACCTTTGAATCACCTTTAACATTGTATTAAGATGAATCTATATGGCATTTATTGTTAGGCACAACAATTAGAATCATGTGGTGTACCCCTGTAGCAGTCTGTAACAGAAGTAAACAACCATGATCTTCTGATGGATGCTGGTGTGAGAAAAGGGAAAAGACATGGATGGAATGCTCAATGAAAATAGCTCATTCTCAAAGTCTGATGGCACTTTGGAGATTCTACATATTAAACTTACGTATACATCCCTCATTGACGAAATTCACGTTAAAGCACACAAGTTGTCACAATCTGACTCTTTGCCGAAGTGCATGTATTTATAATACAGCTAAGCAGGGTTGTAAAATCTGGGATTTCTACCTAAAAGTGCATAGATTATTTTCAAATTTTCTGAATATCATGACAGAAATAAACGAGGGTGGTTAGAAAGTCAAGTTTGGTTTAAATTCACTAGGAGATTTCTTTCAATGGATTTTTCCTCTTCAAGGAAAGAAGTCTCATTAACTGTGGCTAAAACACAGCTGTGTAAGATATAAGAGCTCTTGAACAAGTATGTAAAAGAAGTATGGATTTAAGAAAGCTTACTGATTCGGTGGACAAAGAAAGTACTATCATTGGTGCTAAATGAAAATAAACTTAAATAAGAGCCACTTCTATCTTTGCCCCAGACTTTGAGCCATTACTGAAGACTCAATACACTCAGCCACATTGCAATGCAGTTTTCTTAAATGGGCTGGATAATGATAAACAGATAAGGAAAAAGCAAAGGGAACCATTTGCTACAAATGTTATAGGTAATATACAACATTGAGGATTGCATATTGACCTTCGGGCATTTGGTCTCAATCAGCATGCCATGCTACAGCACAGGAACACATAGTCATGTTTACAACACAGAGCTGAATTTAAGAGACTCACATAATTGCCTGCGAGAAGGTACAGGAGCACTTCCATAAGCTGTGCCCTGTAAATAAAACACATTTTTTTTTTTGGAGCGACTGATCATTAGTAACAGTAGAAAATGTTGAAAAAATGAACAAAAAAAATGAAAAGAAATATAAAATAAAAATAGTTTAAGAGATTGTTTTTATTTAATAAGGCTTTTGAGTTACTGTGTTTGGCAGACAAATTATTTGTAGGAAATTAAGAAAAAATATGTAATACACCAAAAATAAGATAGTACAATAAAAATTACAGCAAAAGATGGTGACATTTAATTTTGACAGAAGGAGTTTTGTGAAAAGTAGAACACACATGATATTTATGAATTGGCCTCCTTAAGAAGTAGGTTCCCTTGCACCAATTCCTTAGCTGATGTAAACATTTTCTCAAAGTGTTAAATTAAGCAGTGTATTAGTAGTTGCTCTTTCTTTTTCTACCCAAAACAATGTAAAAAAAACAAAAATAATGACCTCAATAAAACGACCCTAATCTGTGCATCAATAAAAGTTAATCATGTAAAAAACAGCATAATTAAATGGAAAGAAAAAGTTTTTAAATAAAGATATTGTGTATGATAGGCACCAAAATTAGAACAACCACATTCTGAATATTTGCTATACATCTCCAGTTGACAAAGCTTTGCATAAACATATTGTAATTCAATTGTATATTTTTATTCCTGGCACTGGTCTCTATCACATAATTACATTATAATATACTCATGGAGAAGTTTTAAAGTATTAGATAAATATAGATCTCTGTGAAAATCAATTGTTCATAATAAGTATAACTTACAAATAGTAAGAATAGTTGAAAAACATTAACTAATATTTATTGAATATTTACTCTCTAAAATTGCTATGCTTAGCACATGAACAGCATTATCTCATTTAGTTCCCATGACAGTCCCTGACGTAGTAACAATCTGTGAGTTTTATTTATTATTATTCCCATTTTTGCTGATGAGAAAACTCTTTATAATTGATTAAGTTACTTCAGATTTAGTTTAGAATCAGTTAAGGAACTATCCACTTTTTAAAAGGCTAGTTAAATAATTAAAATGAGAGAGCCACAAATGAATCGCTATTGCTGGCATTTAATGAATTCTCCTTCTGATAAGAATAGCAAATGCTAGCATTATGGCCTTTGTTTCAATAAAGGTATTCCAAAGAGGGAACTTATCTTATAAAGTATCTGCATGCTTGCATGTAGGGCTAATAAATAAGACATGCAAATTCCCTGTTTAAATTTTCTTTGTCTAAGAATATGTTTATATCTCTAAATTTGCCTAGGAAAAATCATATTCTTTTGTCTACAGTTTATTGAGATTTGCCTGTGGTAGGTTTAAATACATTTTGCCCTGGATAAAGATGTGCGAGTAAACTTAATTAAAAGCTTGCCTCCACTTAGAAGAAAACATAGTACTCCAGAAAGTTGCTATAGAGACTCAAGTGCAGACTGTTAGCACCAACCTATCAGTCATTCTCCCCTAAACACTGAACAATGCAAGCCAGAACCTTGAATACACTGTTTTCCACCTTGAGGCCATGAGCAGAAATCAGGACAGGTCATATCTAAGTACTGCTCCAGTTTTGCATTTGAGATGTAATAAAGTTCATATCTGTGTTATTTAGATGGAAAGAAATTTTAAAAAATCTAAATCAGAGAGATCTGACTAAATCTTTCAGATCCTAAACTAGAATATGTACACATAGGTTTGACACTAAGCATGAAACCATTATTCACCAAGCAAGTTGGTTTTTTAAAAAATCATTACTTGTAATGAGATCATCATTATTTGTAGCAAAGATTCATCATTATTTGTGAGAAATTTGTTGAGTTTTTCTTTATTTTTTTATAATTTTTAAAGATTTCTTACAAGTCCAGGTAACAAAAAAAAATAAAATAAATAAAAAATAAACAACAAAACAAACTTTAAAAAAAAACTGTTTTGTTGAAATGGAATAGAAACTAAAAATCACATTAATTTTTCTGTTCATTAAAAAAATATTTCCAAGTCTTGCTGTATGTTAGGACTTGTCTGTATTAGATATATAGAAAGATGTATATTCAAATTCATTCCTATAATAAATCAGAAACAAGCTTACCGCTGCAACAAAATATAAAATATGGGGAAGTAATACATCATTAAAATACTTTGACTGGAGAAGCTAGTGTGTTAACTTCTAAAACCTCTAGTTGTTGTGAAAATTGGGGGTGTGGGGAGGAGTCACAGTTAGATTAATCCAGAGCAGTTCAATAGAATTCTGAGGGAGAATACCTTGGCTCCAAGCAACTTATTGTGTGATACTTCTTTCATTCTAATAAGAAACCCGATGTGTGGTAAATACACAGTATACAAGTTGTCTCCCAAATCATCTTTCTCCACTCAAGTTACCTACTTCTGAATTAAGTTTATTTTGATTGCACTTTGTACAGATGATTGCTATGTATTTATATTTTCCAGTACACTTCTCAGTCATTTAATTTAATTATATGTTTATGCGCAATGAAATAATTTTAAAAAATAGACTTTAGTTTTTAGAGCAATTTTAGGTTCCCAGCAAAACTGAGTGGAAGGTATAGATATCCCCTATATTCACTGCTCCCCACACATGTATAGCCTCTCCTATTGTTAACATCTCCTACCAGAGTGGTACATTTGTTATGAATGATGAATCTATATTAACACATTATCATCTTCCAGAGTTCACATTAGTGGTGTGCATTCAGTGGGTTTGCACCAACATCTATTCATTATATTATAGTAGCAATCAAGGTATTTTCACTGTCCTAAAAATTTTCCATGCTCTTCCTTGTCAGCTCTCCTTCACCCCTAACCCCTGACAACCACTGATCTTTTTTACTGTCTCATAGTTTTGCCTTTTCTAGAATGTCTTATAGTTGGAATTACATAGTATATAGCCTTTTCCCAGACTTTGCTTCTTTCACTTAGTAATATGATGTAGGGTTCCTCCATCTAACTTTATGGCTTGATAGCTCATTTCTTTTAAACACTGAATAATATTCCATTGTATGGATGTACCACAGTTTATCCATTCACTTATTGAAGAACATCTTGATTGCTTCCACATTTTAGCAATTATGAATAATGCTGCTTTAAACCTCTGTTTGCTAGCTTTTTTTGTGTGGGCATAAGTTTTCAACCCATTTGGACAAATACCATGGAGGGCAATTGCCGAATTTTATAGTAAGGGTATGTTTAATTTTGTAAGAAACTGTTAAACTTTGAAAAATATTTTACACATAAAAATACCTTCAAATGTCAGTATAAAGACCAAGTATGAATAAAGCCTTTATTTTTAATGGATGCCAAATCTAAGACAGTGCATTTCTAAAGTCTTTGTAAACTTTATATGACTGTATAAGCTCTGACATAAATTAATATATGTGCATCAGTTTAGAACAAAAGAGAATAAGCATTGCTAACTTTTTTTTAAAGTAATACTTGGAATAGGGTAACAAATTATCACATAAGACTATTGTTAGAAAATATCATTGTTAGAAAAAAAATTACTGTGCTTAGGAAAACTACTTAGCATAAACAACTTAGAACTAGAATATTTAGGAAGATATGACAACTAAGCCTAGATTCTCCAGTTTACCTGCATAATTTTCTTTCTAACCCATTTTCTCTCTAAAAGTTGATTAAAAAAATTCTGCCATAATTTTGGACTATAAACTGAAGCAACCATTAACAGTAATTAAATATAATAATATGTCCAAATCAAAGTATTGAACTTATTAATCCAAGGGTTGGTTACAAGAACAAGCCTGTGTTCTATTTAAATACAGAAGCTTAGTAAATCTAGCCAAGAACAATTTAACCCCTAGACTTCTTTTTCACACAGAAAGTATTAGTTCACGGATATCATTAGGCTCATTTAACTAATATTTTTTACAGTGCTTTATAGCACACCATGTACTTATTTCATATGTACTGCTATATTAAAAATGACAAAATTTTCTGAAGCTTAAATCTCCATATAATACTATATCTTTCCTATTGCCACAAATGGGAAAGAGGGAACAGTAGAAAAATAAATTTTCATGATTACAAAGCCAGGATGTGGGGTGGCAGGCCAAGAACTGAGATCCTATGACTCCCACAGTCCAGGACCTTACTTTCTGTGTGCTGAGACTTTGTGATCAAGGTAAATATGAAGACAGAGCCACACACTTGGAGTCTATTCTATGAATTATGTGGATATGGTGATTCTCATTACAAACCAACTTAGCTATAAATAAGACTTGAAATAAACACAAGATTTTGGAAAAGAAAAAAATATCTGAAAACTAGAAATCCATGAAAGAAAGGCAATAACTGCCCTTAAAAAGCACCTCAAAAAGTGATGAACTTCTTTAATACTTTTCTACTCCTCTGGAAGCATTTAGTAAAAACGGATTGTAGGTACACAGAGATAGAAAAGAGGAATATACACCTACAGTCTGGTTGGGGTGAAGGCCAACACTATTTTTACCTGAGAAAAATGTTAAAATAATATCTCAACTATGATTGAATAACAATTCAGACCTTATTCACTGGCCCCAAGCACACACACCAAAAAGAAAAAACTCCAGACACAGAATGGTAATATGAATATAAGAATATTCTTAAGTAACCTTTATTGAAAAGCCTCAGGCCAAGTATTTTTCAGAATCAAGAATTATTCAGAATTTACAAAATAACACTCCTAGCTAAGACATTAATATTTCTACAACAAAAATATAATAATCCCACTGTAATTTTTAAAAAAATTTAAAGAACTTCTTGTCAATGTAGATTAGGTCAGATTTGGTTACCAAATAAGTTATAGAAAAACTTGGGGTTTTCAGGAAATTTTGTTTGCTTGTTTTTTTTTTTTTATCTCTCAGAATTGCAGAGGAGAAATTAGATAACTATAAAATTATTTTAAAATAACATAATTAGAAAGTAAGGAGGTACAAAATTTTTAGAAAATTAGAATTTTAATTGCCTTATCTTAGGTCCTCATAATGTTGAAGTTCTCTTGAAGAAGAAACACTTCAAAAAACAATTAGTTGGTCAAGAATATAGATTTAAGACTAGCATTTACAGAATGCTCAACTTCTAGAATAATTACAAATAAAAGAAAAATTTGACCTTGTCCCGTTATAACATAAACATGTGGAAATAGTAGAATTTAGTATAACCGTCTTAAATTCTGTAAAATAATATGATTTTAAATGATGACAAGATATTCTGATAAACATGTCAGTATTCTTACAATCCTTCACGCTTTTTAGTGGAATTTCTGTTTAACTTAATTTACATATACTACTCAGAACTATCTTCAAGAACTAATTAACAGAGATGGGTTAATAGTTCAGAAAATATGTAGATTGTAGAATGCTTGGTTATTCCTTGAAATTGAAAACTATGTAGGTGTGTGTATTTTAGGTATCCATATTATACAAGAAGCAACTTTACTAGTTTTGCACTTATTAAGATTATTGTATTGATATTTATTTACTTTAACCCTTCATTAAAGCACCCAAATTGAACATATTCAAATATTATCTCTTTTAAAATATCTTTTGGATCATAGACCTGCCCAAGGCATGCCCTTGATCTACCACCTTGGATGACATGGAGTGATAGAGTTACTTGCTCATTAATCAAACCAGGAGGTGAACAGAACTTATGAGGCAAAAGTACCTTTAAATAGACTGTACTTTTTGTACCCAATTTATTATCTTTACATGACCCAAAACAGTGATAGTCAGCTGAATATCTGCTGTTAGCATTTCAGAAGATAGTGCAGTAAATTTGAGACAATAAAGTAAGTAGGATTTGGTGTTAGAGCTTTTAACTACCGGAAAGCGAAAAAGAAATATTTCTTTAATGAATAAAAGAAAAAATAACAAGATTTTGTGAGATACTATCTTTTATTTTCTTAGCAACCTCGTGGAAACTTGGAAACGAAAACCTATAAAGTAATGATGACTCATTTCCTTAAAACTTCCAAATAATGCTACTGGATCTAAACATTTCTATTTTTATTAAGGAAATAACCATAGTGAAATGCACTGAGGAAATTAAATTTATGCTCTTCTTTTTTACCTACCTCTAACATTGCATATTTATCATAGTTATAGACACAGTAATAGATTTACCATACAATTTTAACAAAAAATTTGTGGTACAATTTTTATATCATTAATTTTAAAACATGACTAGTTTTATGAGAGATTTAAATATAGCATGTAAAGCATAAGTTTTCTCCATAGGCGTAAAAAATTAAAAAGTAAGAGATTGTAAATGGACAAGGTCCTTGCAATCTGTGAGGTCAACCAAGAGTTCCCTTGCCGAAAAAATAAATTAAAAAATTTAAAAAAAAAACATAAGTTTTCTTACATGAACTTAGCTTTATATTCCTTTTTCTTAACTCTTGATAGTTATTCTTCTGCAAGTTTCAATAATACATCTCCTTCTAGAACTTCAGTAAGAAACAGAAGAGATGGGTATGAACTCTGAAGACATATTAAGAATATAAAATGCAATATCACCCATAAGAAAAACACAAATTCCTCTGCATGCTTTATATCATTTTAACTTAAAATAGTAATCACAACTTACTGTATTTCCTGGGGATTTCCCAAGGCACAGCTAAAGGCAATCAGTTCCTCCCAACTATTCATAAATGTCCTGTGTTTCTTTCATTGCTTAAATATTGCCCTAAGCCCTTTCCTTTTATTATATGCCTTTGAAATGGGGTGAACAATTTCCCAAAAGACACTGGACCAAGAAGAAGGTTGACATTTGCAACGATAGGAAGCAGCATGCACTGTGTGTTACTATGAGGGCCCGAAAGACTTGACATGTGCCCCTCTAATGATTTTAGTCTTCTCTGGCAGTGTGTTCATTTATTATCAATAGGAATTAAAATCTTGTAAATGTCAGTACTCTTCACACTACAAAAGTAAAGGAAATAGCTAACACTGAGGGCAAGCTATTAATCATTTTTTTCTAGAAGTAGAGATACATATTCTTTTTAAATTCACTTTTTTTTTTTCATTTGACACAGATGTACCAATTACAGTAAATGATACACTTTTTACAGGGAAAGGACAGAGGAAAAAAAAAAGACCTAAAAAGTAAAGAAAAACAAAGACTTAGGAATTAATTTAATCACTAAAACATACATCTAATAAATAAAAATATTCATTGA
The DNA here is from genome assembly GCA_000465285.1 of Eidolon helvum. Taxonomy (NCBI): domain Eukaryota; kingdom Metazoa; phylum Chordata; class Mammalia; order Chiroptera; family Pteropodidae; genus Eidolon; species Eidolon helvum. The sequence goes on from AWHC01049533.1 coordinate 10,161, forward strand.
TAACCTTGAGTGCATCCAATTATTAGGCAGTTAGGTAGATGTCAGCAATAAAGGAACAAAGGAATGAAGGCCTCTCCCCAAAACTCCCTTAGGACCTCTCTAGAACCCCCATTTTATGGTAATAAATTATTCCTACATACTAAGACATAAAGGGGTAAGAAGCCATAAACTAGTGGCTCGTTTAATACACCACAAGTGTTTACACAGTCCTACACTAACCTCCGTGTGACCTGGCCTTATTATACCATCATTATAATATCATGTCTATGCCTGGAAGTTCATGAATCTAATTATAATAGACTGACTTCTGGGTAACCACATGCAGGGTAGGCAAAGGGTTATATAATAGCCAAATGTCAATCAAAATGACCTCACGTGCCAAATCATCTAGCACCACCTTCACAACTAATTTCTCATCATGGCCCTAATATGATGCAGACCTCCCCACTTCCATGCTTACAGTCCTCTTAGCTGTTACCTGCCCCTCCCTTGGAGTGTACTTTAATCATACCTTTTGTTTCCAGGCTGCCGCTACAGCCCTCTTTAGCATAGCCTGTTTCTCTCTTGAAACAGACTTTAATAAAACTTATTATTCTAAATTTCGCTGATTTGTAATCTTTCCTGTGGCAACAAAAAGGAACAAGGATCCTTTAGTATTACCATGGCAATGATGGATTTTAGATCGCCCCAACAGTGACACAATGATAGCAGAATTTACCTTCAGATTTGCTACAAGTTCCCATTCACCTACTCTTTAAATCAGCCAATCGCTTTCCCAAATAACACTCAGGCTGGCTGTTAAGTATAATTGAAAAATATGTAGATTATGAGATACAGGAAGGAAGGAGATAATTCTGCAAAGTTTAGGTCTTGATTGGCTAAATTTGAACTTTATCTGAGTAAGGTATAGTAATATTTCAATTACCTAGAAGTAGGTATGTAATATATTCAGAAGCATGAGAGAAATGTAGACCTGAAAGTAAAATGGTCGATAAGTAGTAAAGAAGATATTGTATCACAGTACTATTTCACAGCTAAAGAATATAGCCTTCCTTAGCCTACAATATATAACGAAACACATTAAATCAAAGCCCTCTCATTTGCAAAATCAGGACCAGTCTATTAGCCACTAGAATAGTCTAAAAATCAAAAATCATTAAAAAAAATGACTTTCCATATGTTAAACAATTTATTTTAACTTAAAACATATGGAAGTCCATTCATTCATCTTTATTTTAACACAGGTACGAGAGGCCTTTCCCTTGAGTGAGGGTCTTTTGCCTGTCACTCTCCTTCCTTTTTCTGCAAATCACACAGTAATGAATCTTCCTCAAAATCCAGATCAAGTTAAAGTGGCTTTAAAGCTTAAAGTTTCTTACAAAGCAATGTGAATGTTGATTCTTGCTATGGATTTGCTCATTTTTCAGTGTTTTCAAGACTTTCTAAAATATTCAACTTGGTTTTGCTCATTATTTTCACTTGCATATTTTATCTTTTTACCAAATATTTACTAGTTTACCTAATAACAATGATATTTAAAATAATGATTACAACCAAAATAAACATGTTTAGAGGCAAATAAGCAGACCAATAACAGAGATGCCTATCACCATCAGCTTCAAGACTTTTCAGAGGAAAGAGAGCCTTTGAATTAATTCAGTGAATAAGTTAAATGGTATCATCCTATGACCTGAAATGATCAAATGAATATTGAATCAAGTTTAGTAATCATTTTTTAAGTTAGGCAGAAAGTTTCATAGGAGTTTGTGCTATCAAAAAAATTAATTTTATACTTATATGAAAAACTTCCATTATCTAGGAAATTCCATAATCACAATACATCAGACCCTTGTATTGAGAGACTAATGGGGTTTTTGTACATCTCAATATGCAATAGGTAATGATTATATAAATCTGGATTTATTCAATAGTTTAATTTTCAATTCAATTATTTGTATATTCAATAATACATTCACTAAATTTTTTATTTATACTGAAAAGTTCTAAATTAATCACAATTCCAAAGAACGATTTTAAATATCACTATCAGATTTTAGTGTTTAGTGAGTAAAATTAGTTATAGGCAAAAAGTTGAAGTCAGTGGCTATTTAAATTCTGCTGAAATCTCTAGGAAACTGTTATTAAGTTATATTAATATTTCTTTCTTATGGTTTCATAAGATGAAATTAGGAAATATCAGTTGACATACTATTAACAGTAACTTTGAAGTTATTTCAGCCATGCTCAGAAAGAAAAACAAATGTAGAAGAAATTAGAAATACATAGATTAGCCATATATGTCTTCAGATAAATATTATATTCTTTGTAACATTTCAGTAAAATTCTTTATTAATTAGAATTTGCCCTCCTATTCATGAGATTTTATTCTCAGTAGTCACTAGATTAAACTAGTTAAAAATTGTTTTCTGTATTCTCCAAATCTAAAAATGTAATATAAAATTTTTAAAGTCTATTATGCTTTTTAAAGTCTATTTGTCTCACAATTACAGTATGAGAGTGTTTCATATGGGAAATATCAAGAATTGTGCTTTTAAAAAAGCACAATAAAAAGAATAACAAAAACTTTAAAAGTGAGAGAACAGTAAATTCTTTTTCAGAAAATGTTTTATTTATAGAACAATAAGCTAGTTGAGAATAATTTTATGTAAACAATAAAACAAAGGATTTATTATTGAAAAATGCCTTATATCTTTAAAATATTAGCAACTAGAAAAACTATAAACAAATACAAAACGTTAACTACAACCACAATTTATTTACTGTACAAGCAACTTTTCTTTTCCATGTATTAAAATTATAAAACTGTAGGAAACATTTAAACTCTCAAAAAATCAAAGACAGCAGCACTTTTTCCTTACAGTTCTTTGTTAGTAAAAAATAATTTGTGCTCTCCTGAGGAAGACATTCCATAAATGCAATATAAACGGGCTTTAGGAAAATTACCAGACATTCTCTTGCTTTCCCATCATTAGTCTTTCACCCTGGTGGTTTGCTCAAGTCAGCAGGGAGCATATTTATGGTTTTAGTACATGTTAGTATAATGATTTCCCTTTTTCCCTAATTTGCCCACATTTTTAAAAGTAAAACTACAGCCTATATTGAAAATAAGCATATTCTCATGAAATGATTGAGTAGGAAGGAACATCCAGTTGTCCTTTTATTTTGACAAATAGTACAGATTTTTAAAAATATTATCATGTTTATATTTTACATATATTAAGGTAAAGAAAAAAGTACCTTTCATCTCTGGAAACTCCTAATATGGAACCACATAAATTTCTCTAGTGTGTATTTTTAAAAGGTTTTTCAATTTTAAAGATCATAATTTTTCTATCAAACTTTGCTTTTCAAACTAAATTACAAGTTTTTTACTTTCTTTTAATATATATTAATTATAAATCTTCTAATGCTTAATATTTAGCACCATTTTAAAGATATACCTAATGATATCTTGGCTCATCAAGTAGAAAAGTAGAGGCAGTTAGATAGCTAAGTGACTCATCAGAGATGTGCACTACGATAACAGCTACGAAAATGCGGGTCAGTCATTTTACAGAACTCAGCACCCTTTGAAATATTTTGTAGTCTGTGTGCTCATTTTGTGATAAAATTTTCAAGTAACATATTTAGGAAAAATCAATCCTCTTAGATCTTGCTATAGGCAGATAAAGCAAAATTAGTAAATTTAAATTTTAAAATTTAGCACTAGTCTATAGAAATTTATTTGCAGAATATCATGATTAAAATTAACTTCCTCTGACCTGTTATGAATAGAAAATGCAAGCACTTTGTTCTTATACTAACTATATTTCAAGCAAAATAAGCATTCTAAAATAGTCACTGTCAGAATACTCAAATTATTGAGGCAAATCTCAGAACTTTAGGCACAGTTACTTTGATTGTCTTTTGTCTAGGATATGCTTGAACAAACAGCAAATCTCTCTCTCTCTCTCTC
>AWHC01049535.1:0-55148 GCA_000465285.1 Eidolon helvum
TTTCTGCCCACCTCTGCCCGGGGCTCGCCGACTCTGCGCGGCGGCGCGGTCCCCGGCACTTCCCCCTATTGCACAGGTGGTTGCCTGGTGGGTGGGTGGCGGCGTGATACCACAGAAGGCGCAGCCCGTCCCCAGGAGGGACCAGGAGAGTGTTCGGGGGATTTATGAAAACAGGTCATTACTCCCGTAGAGGAAGAATTCGAGGGAACGATGTGTCCCATTTGGCCTGAGGGTTGACGTCTGGATTCCAGTGGAGGCTTGGGGCGGGGTTGGGGGGTAAGGGGGTTCTTTTAGCGCTTAATTTTGAATGAGATTTACAAAAGAGTGTCGGGGTTAGGGGGCCGAGGTGGTTCAGAGGAAACAGGTGGCCCTGTCAATCAACTTAATTTGAATTTCAGTTCCAGCTGTATGGTCCTGGGCAAGTTGAAGAACTCTGAGCCTCAGTTTCTTTTCCTGGACTCTGGGGCCTCCCAAGCCTACACGCAGGGCCGTGTTGGGAATTGGGGCTTATCTGTTGAAAGGGTGCGGCCTGGTTCTTCACCCTCTGGCTAAGGGCCCTGCGTGGGGCTTGGGTCATCAGCCGTAGCTACAGGTCTACAGGGAGGGCGTACTAATAATGTAGGGGTTCATGCAAGCCCCAGGCACTTACCCTATTACAAAGCTGTGTGTACCAGCTCGGGGACAATAACCACTGCAGGCTTCATGGATGCTGAAATTGCCTAATGATGCTGCTGTCTCTCCCAACTGCCCACCCTCCCCAGCGCTCAACCTTGAGCGTGGGGTGGCTCCTCTGGAAGTCAAAGCTGAGGACCCCTGTGAAAAGCCCTTTGCTGGGTGGAGATGGTGGAAAATGGCCAGTGAGAAAACTTGAAAACATGCCTTAGTTTAGAAAACAATAAAAACACAAAAAAGTAAAGCTCATTCATAATGTCACCACTCAGATGAATAAAAAGCCAAGTCATCCTTTCTACCTTATTCCATCTGGATTTATAAGCAGACAGCCTTTTAAGAATGTAGTTATCTTATACTCATTGGTGTACAGGTCTTCATCTATCTCATGAATCTTTCCAGATTAAATTGCTTATAGTCCTCATTCTTTCCAATAGCTATGGTGCATTCTTTAATGTGCATGTCCCATTATTTAAGGGACCCCCTTAAATAACTCACACTGAGCAGTGAGTTATTTACTGGTTTATGTTTTTTTTCTATTACAAATGATGCTTCCGTGGACATCTTTGTGCCTGTTCCTGCACATGTTATTGTTGGATCAAAGCATACGTATGTTTTACATTTTAATAGGTACTCACAGGTTGCCCTAAAAAAAAAAAAAAGTTGAACCAATTCACATTCCTGCCTGCAGTGGCTGACACTGTCTGTTCGTTCTCACAGTGATGACATGTATCCTGATGCTGCAGGGTGGGTGTGAGTGGAGCAGTAATGTCTCTTAAGTTGTAGAAGGGGTGGTTACCTCTCAGGGATGTGACTGCTGAATTTTAACAGAGAACTATTTTTTGGGATTTTGTATGAAATCCTGTACTAGCCTAATGTGTGTAAAAAGCAACAAGGAGAAGAAAAGTCCCCTGCTTTCTGGTTCTGGGTCCTTGAATTCCAGAAGTTTATTTCGAAGAAAAGGATGTGGAAAGTAGAAATGGCAAAACCTTTTTTATTGAATTCCAGCCACGTTTGTATTTATATCATAAGTCATTTTATAAAGTTACCCAGGGAAGCTGAGAAACAGGAACAAAAAAGGGATTTCAAGACTATTTCATTTTTTTTTTTTTAAAGCAGAAGCAAAATGGAAATTGCTTGTGATGGCTAGTGCCCTCCGCTGGGGTCAAGGCCTTGGAGACCTCCTTGCCTTAGTTGAGGCGTCTAACTCTGCAAGCCTGGGTAGGGAGCTTGCTGGGTTTTGGTGGTTGGCTCGAAGGATCTTGTGGCCATAAGGATGTCTTTCCAGTTCTTGGTGAGAGGCAGCATGAGAGACTTGATGTTTATGGTTGAGTCAATCCACTGGGCCCCTGAGCTGGACGTACAGGAATCCTGGGACACTTAAGTCCAAGGGCCTCCCAGAGCCAGATAGAACTGAGGGCCCGGGTCAGTGCCTCCTGGTTGGTGGGTTTAATTGAAGGTGGAGGTGTTGTGTCAGGGTGTTTCCTATTCATGCCCTCTTGCACATTGGCCTTGAAACTTTGGACTGGGGAACTCCAAAGGCTCATGGCTGGATTGGTCAGCATGGTGAAGAGCTGCAGAGCTGGGCCAGGTTCAAATCCTAGTTCTGCCACTTTCCAGCTGTGTCACCATGGATAAGTCTTTTAATCTCTCTCTAGAGACAGGGGCTGCCAGATTAGTTGCTATCTGGCCACATTCTACCACAGGATTCTGAATTCCAGAAGGCAGGTGCTGAAGGAGCAGGGGCATAGGATTCAGACCCGGGCTCTGACCCTGATATGGCCACGTGTCTGCATGACCTTGATCATGTCGTTTCACCTCTCAGGACTTCAGTTTTCACCTCCGGTATTTCTCATTGAGATAAACGAGATGTATAGCAGGTAATGGTACCTGGGCCGGAGCGATAAACAGTTATTGGATGAGACTGGCCAAGGGTACCTTGTCCCTCCACTTGACCTGGACTAGAGGGTGAAGAGGTGGGAGGCTAACTTTGGGCAGAGTTTTTGGCACACCGCCTGAGTCCTGCAGGGCCTTTGCTCACTGGTCTGTTTCCAGATGAACAGGGAGCAGGTGTAATTCATAATATTATCTCCGGCTGCCAGTACACCTGCAGAGCTACCTTTGGCCATGGGTGTAAGGTGGAGGGAGGAGGGAGGAGAGGGTGAAAGGCAAGGCCTGGGCCTCTCCCCATTCCTCCTCATTTGCTTCTTAGTTTCCAGCTGAGGACCTAGCATGTAGTTGACACTAGATTAACATGTAACATGTTGACCAGCTGGCTGACTGATATTACCTGAGGCCCTGCTAAATGCTGGAGGCTGTGTGTACATGGTAGCTTTCAGTCCTCCAGTGTCCCTGGAGGTGGTATTATCCCCATTTTACAGGTGAGGGACTGAGACCCTGAATTTGAGCAACTTGGCAGGAGGCTCTGGGGATCAGAGGCAGACTGGCCCAGACAGCCCTTTTGACCACCAGCCTCTCTGTGGAGTCACAGCTGAGTTTTGGAGGGAGGGGCAGAGAAAACAAAGATATACAGAACAATTGTTGGCAGTGGTAACAATAGGTAAACCTGAGCAACACTGTGCATCATCATCTTAAGGGCCTGAGATATGCTGGTTTCATCCTCGCAAGAGCCTTTGGAGGTGCTTGTAATCTGTCTTCTCCTTTGCAGGTGTGGAAATGAGCCTGAGGTCTTAGGTGACTTGGTGTAGGGTCTGTAGCTAGCCAGCCTTCAATTCAAATCCCCTTTTGAGTGGCAGACAGTGTGTCTTTGGACATTTGGGAGGCAGAATTGGTAGTGAGGTGTCTGCAGAGCAAGAGCGACTGCAACTTTGAGCAAGGGAGCAACACGATTTCACTCTTGTTCTAAAAGCATTATTCTGGCTACTGGTCTGAGAGTTGACTGTAGGGGTTTGGGGCAGAAGCAGGGTAACCAGTTAGTAGGCGCTTAGAATAATCCAAGTATAAGATCCTAGGAGGAACCTGGGAAGGGGCGAGACAGGTTGGGTTCTGGATTTGCTGGTGGATTGGTTTTGGTTGTGAGAGAGGCCAGACAAGGATGGCTCCAAGACATGGGGCCCCAGCACCTCCCTGATAAACATGGACTGTGCAGGGGAATAAGTGGTGATATAGAACACGTGCTGGATGCTGAGCAGCACACTAGGTGCTTTGCTTGCGACATCACATCCCAGGCTCCCTCACTGTCCCAACACTCGCGTTTGAAAGGATGGAACTGAGGCTTGCAGAAGTCACACAGACTTCCTGGGGCCACACAGTCAGGAGGAACCTACACCAGGGTTTGGACTTGAGGCTGGTGGGCCCTGACATTTTCTGTCCCTTTGGCCCCATTTCCATGCTGAGGTCTCCACAGACACATTCTGAAGGTTTTTTTTTCCCCTTCTGTGCCCAGTTTCACTTAGGAAGTAAAGGGATGCTTCGAAATCTCTAGGCAGGATAGTAAAAGATGCTGGGGGTGGAGCCAGTCTGGGCTGCTTTGGCTACTCAAATATTTTATAGCATAGAAGTATGGGGAGAGAGAGGCTCACTACCAGGCTGGGGTGATTTGGTTATTCAAAGCCTGGATAACGGTTTAGCCACTGAGGTCCAGGACCTCCTCTCATACCTCCACTTCCGTTTAAACCTCAGTGTGTCTTGTGTGGGCTTTGAGTGGTCAGCCATTCATGCTGCCACTAGAATCTTCTCTTAAACTCACCCTAGTGGGCATGAGACAAGATTTCGACTCTTGAAGTTCAAGCCCAGTTAACTAAATCCCGCTCGGTTGACTAAAACCAAGTCACTCCTTTCTTCTGCCCTTGCAGCCTCTTTGTTCCCTCACTCCTTCCTTCTCCCTGGAGTGGCTGACAATGACCACCATGGTCAACGTGGACACCCTTCCGGAATATGAGAAGAGCCAGATCAAGAGAGCCCTGGAGCTGGGCACGGTGATGACCGTGTACAGCTTCCGCAAGTCCACCCCGGAGCGGAGGACTGTCCAGGTGATCATGGAGACGCGGCAAGTGGCCTGGAGTAAGACGGCTGACAAAATCGAGGGCTTCTGTGAGTACCTGCTGGACAGGGCAGTGTGGCCTGTCCTCCCCAAGTTCTGGCCTATGCACCTTCTCCCCTTCCTGCCTTCACTTGTCACTGTAGTTGTTGGTTTGATACCTTCTTCTTGTTTTCTAAAACTGAGTGTGGCCACTTCGTCTGCGTCTCTGATGGGCCTTAGAGCAGGTGGGGGAGGTTCAGCCGGTTACTGGTGAAATAACAGGCCCGAGTGGGTCAACTTGGCAGTGACATTCAGATAGCTCGCTTGGGCGGGCAGGGGGTGCTCTCTGTCTGACAGCATCAGGGATCATTTAGTTGCCGTGGATGGTCATCCGGTCTGGCCTCTGAAGGGCTAACTGGCCAGAGTGGAAACTCATAGCTCAGAAGCCAAATAAATGCTTGTTTTGTTTCACTGCAAACCATGGAATGAGAGGCCTTTACTTTAGCTGTATGTGGACAGGGCATGCCACCGAATGCCCTGTAGCTTTCAAATGAAACCTGTCGGGTGGAGGCATCTTTCCTTCCCCACCCCCCTTAGAATGGACAATTGGCTCAGTTCCTAAAGTTTCTAAGACTTTTTGACAGAGTAAGAAGACTTAAGCAGCTTTCAGTTGCAGATATTTGCTTTAATTTGCATTTTTATTGACTACTCTTTAATTGAAAAATTAAAATGTACACTTGGGGGAAAGCCAAAAAAGTTTATAAATAAATGTTTCTCTTTCTCAGCCCTATCCCTTGCTCCACGGGCAAGCTCATTATCAAAGTCTTTTGTCTTCTGGAAGTATTCTATGCTTGTGTGATGTGTGTGTTGTGTTTTTTGCACAAACGGATCCCTACTACAAACACTTCTGCACCTTGCTTTCTTTTTTTAAATCGAGTAATCATCTTGGAGGTAGTTTTTCAAGAACATGTTGACCTGCCTTCTCCCATGGCCGCGTAGTATTCTGGCTGCAGTGTAAACCCTGGAGATGGACATTTGGGCTACTTCGAGTCTTTTGCTGTTAGCTGCAGCTACTGTACTTGCATTCTTCTTTTTCTTCTCCTTCATCGAGATAGAATTCACATACCAGAGAATTTACCCATTTAAAATGAACGATGCAGTGGTTTTGAGTATATTCACAGGTATGTGCAACCACCACCACAAACCCTGTACCCATCAGCCATCACCCTCTACTCCCCATCCTTCTCCCCTGCCCTAAGCAACCATTCGTCTTTTTTCTGTCTCTCTAGATTTCCCTGTTTTGGACATTTCCTTTAAATAGACTTGTGGCTTTTTGTGTCTGATTTTTTTCACTTAGCACAATGTTTTCAAAGTTCGTCCATGTTGTGGCATGTATCAGTACTTTGCTCCTTTCTCTGGCTAAATAATATTCCACTGCATCGATTTTCCACATTTTGTTTATTCATTCATTGATGGCTTGGTTGTTTCACTTCTTGGCACTTAGGAATAGTGCTGCTATGAACAAGTTTTTGTGTGGGTGTATGTTTTCACTTGTTGCGTGTATACATAGATGTAGTTGCTGGGTCACATGGTAACTCTGTTTAATCATTTTAGAAACCGCCAGACTATTTTTCAGGTGGCTGCTCCATTTTCCATTCCCACCAGCAGTGCGTGAGGGTCATCCTTGCATTGTTTTTTCATACATACACAAGGGTATATTTGAAGGACAACCTCCTATAAGTGTGACTTCTGAGTTAAAGGGTACAGGGTATTTTAACTTTGGCAGTTTAGTGACACCCCACAAAAGCCCATGAGGCGTGAGAGTACTTATTCCCCAAATCTTCATCCACACTGTGATGGGCATTCTGAACTTAGCCATTCACAGGTGGACTCTAGTGATTTGATGTAGTTCTTCATTTGATTTATATTATGAGTGACATTAAACAGCTTTCTGAAAGGTTTCTCCTGGCGTCAGAGCCAAGCAGGCCTCAGATGGCCCAGTGCCAGAGCCCTGCTTTGAAGATGACCATGTGTGGAGGCAGCCAACTTTCCTCTCAGTTTTGTTTGTTTTGGCCACACTCATCCTCCCAGGTGGCCCCAGAACCTGTCACAGCTGGGGTGGAGGTGGGGCCTGCAGGGAGCAGAAGGGGCATTGACTGTAAATACAGGTGTGCCACGCTGAGAGTGGATGGGGTCCTTTCTCTTCTGAACCTGCCGGTACCAAGCTTGGCTGACCCTCAGAAACACCGGGGGTGGGGGGAACTCATAAAAGTATCGGCTACTGGAACCTTCCCCTGAAGCTCATTCTTAGAGGCATGAGACAGGATTTTGGCTCCTGAAATCTATGCCCTGTAGTTCTCATCATTCAGTTAACTAAAAGCAGCTCCTTCTCTTGGGAGTGGCTGAGGATGACTGTCGTTCGCCAGGTTGGTTGAGACTCAGTACTGTATTTTAATAGGCTTCCCAGGTGACCCTTGTAATTAGCTGGGTTTGGTATATACTGTTTGAGAGTCTCCCTCCCTACCTCCCTCCATGCATCCATTTACCCATCCACTCACCCACCCTTCCATATTTAAATGCCTGCTCTGCCAGGCACTGTTCTAGGTACTGAAGATACAGCAGTAATTAGATTAAAATCCTCATGGAGCCTACATTGTTTCATTAAGGACAAGCAGCCTGGGGCTTGACTTCCAGCACCATTTGATAAGCTTTGCTGTGTGACTGTGACCAAGTTACATCTGTTTTCTGAGATTTAATTCTCTTATCTGTAAAATGGGAATAATAGTGGTGTCCACCCCACAAAGGTATGGTTGGTAATGAATAAAGGAGGAAATACATCATGGTGCAGAGCATGGGATAAGCACTCAAACTGCTGCTGTTACTTTTGCCATTGTTGCTAATGAGTAGCATCCAGCTTTCCAGGGTGGCACAGTCTTGCTTAGGTGTCTAGACTTCTGGAGAGCAGTGGAGATCATGGAAGGGTACCCAGAAGAGAGATGATGTGACCGCATTTTCGAACATGGTCTGGCAGTCCTGTGTGAGATGGCTGTGTTGGTGGTGTTTATAAAGAGACAAGAAAGCCAATTCTGGGGAAAAGCGTTAGAAAAGGTGTTCCCTGGACCACTCTGGGTCCTGGGTGGGGATTCTCAGGGCTGTATTCACAGCCCCCCGCTGTAAGTCTGGTATCCTGAGGGGAACCCTCCAGCCATAGCATTCCTTCCAGGATTCTTAGGTAGGGTGAACTTGCAGGTTACTGTGAGGTCTGCAAAGAGTCAGGCAAGCATGAGGGAGCACAGCGTGTGCTTATGGGATACTTGGCAAATGGCATGTGACTTTTGGCAGGTATCACAACCTGTGTGTGGGTCTGGGCGAAGATAGACATGGATTCCATTGACTAAAGCAGCGAGTGGTTCTCAACCAGGGTGATTCCCCTGGGGCATTTGGCAAAGTCTGTAGACATTTTTAGCTGTCATAATTGGGGAGGGGGTGCTCCTGGCATGTAGCAGGTCAAGGCTGGGGATGCTAAACATCCTACAATGTGCAGGACAACCCTCACCACAAATAATTTCCAGTACTGAATGTCAGCGGTGTCGCAGTTGAGAAACTCTGGCCTGAAGTCATGTGTTTACTTTGCTTAGAGCCATAAAATATCACTGGGTATATTAGGGTTTCTCATGGACCCTGTCGTGACAGAGCTGTTTGATGCATCAGCCCACGTTTGCTGTCATATTTGATGCTGGACTCTGCTGAGTGAGCAGGAGGGACGGACTCCTCAGCCAGCCACCGCAGGGGTGTGTGGTCAGCACCCCAGGGAGGGTCTGGCCTGGGTACCATGCGAGGAAGAAGGTTTTGTCTGTCTGGGTGTCGGGGAGCTTGGTGGGGAATGGGGAGGCCTCCCAGCAGAGCAGCCACTTTGTGGGGAGTTGAGCGAGGGGTTTGTCAGGTGACCAGCAGGTTGGCTGTCTTGAAATGGGATCAGTGGCCCGCTGAGTGTGAATGAGGAGATATGTGGGTCAGAGCTCTGAGCAGGGCTCAGCTGGGTGATTCTTCTATTTTTCATGCCCTGGACTGAGGTCATTTGGTGGTACTCAACTGGTTTGTCCCTTGGGCTGGAAGGCTCCAGAATCTTCTCACACATCTGGCACCTTGATAGTGATGGCTGGAGGACCGGGCTCAGCTGGAACTGTTGACTGAGCACCTACTGCCTCAGTTGGACTTCTTACATGGCCCCAGGGCGAGCATTCCATGAGTTCCAGGGGGAAGCTGCAGGACCTTGCATCAGCAGTCCCAGAATGCCACTTGCACCAGCTCAGGTCACCGAGGCCTGCTCAGGTTCAAGGAATGGGAGAATCTCCTCTTGGAGAGGGAGTGGAATGTGCGTCCAGGGTCGGAAGAAACTGATGGTGGCCACCTTGGAGCCAGGGGACCACGAGCATGCCTGGACTCTGGTTCCAGATTTTAGGTTCAAATCCTTGCTCTACCATCTACTAGGTCCCTCAGTTTACCTGTCTGTCAAATGAGATAATAGTTCCTATCATACTGGGTGAGAATTAAATGGATCTTGTGTTCTGTTTTATATGTGGGAAATAGTGCACAATTGAAACAATACCTTAAGAGATTTCTTCCAGCACTGGCCTCCTTGTGACTCTCGGAATGGAGGGAGGAGTTCGTGGAAGTGCCGCCCACGTGTGCTTTTTCTTTCCTTCCTGGGGCACCAGCTGAGCAGACCACAGAGGAAAAGCGGCCCTGCTTGGGGACTTTCTAACTTGAACCTTTGGGGTCCTCCCATGTCTCTTCCATTTGGGAGGTCTCGAATGTGTCCTGGGAGCTCCTTGGTGCCACCTGTTCATGGGGTCTGGTAGGGTTGGTGTTGTGATAAGTCACTTTTGAGGGCTTGGACAGCATCCATCTCTACTAAACAGGCTTTTATCCTGAAGTTTTTACTTTCGCTTCTCCGTCTGCTTATATTGGGCAAGTTGTGGCTGCCCATGAATGAAGGATTCTCAACAATAGGAGCAGTTCTGTTTTCTTGGTATTAGGCATGGCTTGCTGTAAGCCCATTACATAGAAAAACTCATTAAATCCTCGAAGTGACTCTGTGAGGCAGGAATCATCCTAGCTTTATTTATGAGGAAACTGAGTCCTGAGGAGATTGACATGCCCAAGGCCACAGAGTCAGGAAGGGGCAGAACTACAGTTTGCGCCCATTCTGTCTGCCTTCGGAGTCTCAAAGCTTCTTCTTGCTCTGTGTTGCTTTCTCCTCCTACATCATCTCGGAGATGTTTCAGTTCTGCGTGTGACAGAGAAGCACTGGGCTGGGGACCCAAGAACCACAGCTTCGTGCAGACTTCGTTGCAACAGGAGGGAAACACACCCATTCCTGCTGCGTGCAGAGGACACACTCTGCCAGGTGCCGGAGGTGCCAAGAGAAAGGAGACCCCAGATGTGCCCTGATTAGTGGGGCGACAGACATGCATGCCGGGAGGAGACCGTGAACACAGCAGTGTGGCAGGTGCTAACAGAAATGGGGGCGTGCTGTATCTCAGTTGGTTCTGACCTCCATCCTTGGCCTTTTACTTAGTAAACAAATAAGTATTTTTGAAAGTTGTTATTTTATCAAAATGTTTTCAAAATAGTAGGAGGTAGATGTTTTCTCACTGGCATCTCTGAAGAAGAGATCCGTTGTTTGAAAGTGGTCCCAAGCTCCTTCAGGCAAGCATCCGCCAGAAATGAGATTCAGCCAGTGTCCCCAGGGGCTGTAAACTTATTTTTCCATCACAGAGGTGCAGTTACGGTATATAATAGCACAGATTCTGGAGCCTAAGTGCCTGGGTTCACATGCCAGCCCTGCCACTTAGTTGGGGTGTGACCTTGGACCACTCATGTCATCTCTTTGTGCCTTCATTTTCACATCTGTAAAATGAGAATAATTAAAGAACCTCTCTCAGTAGGCTCTGGTGAGGATTAAATGAATATGTAAAACCTGCTTTCAATAGGGCGAGGCACACAAGAGGTAGGTGCTCAAGTATTCGCTGCTTTTGTCATCATTGTTATCGTTATCAAAGGGACATTGTAGAAAAGATGAGATAAACATTAGAACTTCCATTTATATAATGTTTTTCATTGCTGCACCCAATGAATTGTCCTGCTCCCCTCCTGGGATAGATATTCTCCGTGTTGGAGCCCGCTGGTGTTTAAAACAGAGCTGTTGTTTTGATTCCTGACATTCATACAGATCTGCTTGTGTGCTGGACAGTTGAGGAATTGGTTTCTGTGGTTATGTAAGGGTTGTCTTCTGTCCTGGATGAGGATCATTTGATGTTCTTAGAATTCATTTCTTTGTTGCTCTAGCAAATACTCAAAGAGGAGTTGGTGTGTAACAGGTATTATGCTTGTCACTGGGGATCAAGTGAACAGGACAGTGGAGATCCCTAGAGGAGCTTACAATCTCACAGGAAAGACAGAAAAAGCTAAACTAATCTTTAATCATTTTGATTGTGATGGATGCCAGGAAGGAAAGAAACAGGGCACTGTGACAAAGAGGGCAGGCATCAAGGGAGCCTCTCTATGAAGGTGACATTTGAGCTGGGATTTGAAGGGTGAGAAAGAGGGAGCCATGGGAGGCTCTGGGGAGAGAGCATTCCAGGCAGCGGGTACAGCCATAAAGAAAGCTTCTGTATGCGTCAGTGTAGGCTAACTGCAGTGACAAATGATTTCTTGATACAAGTTTCTCATTTAAGTCATGATCCAGTGGGATTGTGGGGTAGGGCTCTGCCGTCTGGTGGCACCACCATCCCCTAAGGCATCTGAGGCCACTTCAGGATCTATGTGTCCAGTGAGCATGTGGGGGAAGAGGAAGAGTGGAAGATGGCTTAGGTTTTGATGAACCAGGCCTGGGTAGTGGAAGGTTCCCACCTCCCACCCACCACTACTTGTCCTGTGACTAGGTGCAAAGGACACTGGGAAATGTGTCCCAGCTATGTTCTGGGAAGGGTGGGAAATGGGTTTGGTGGGCATCTCCCAGGCTCTTCCACAGCTCTTAACTTTGGAGGTTGCAAAGGTGGTCGTAGGAGCCCCACTGATGGCTGGAAAACAGAATGATTGTAAGGGGGGTGGTGTGTGTGTGTGTGTCCGTGTGTGTGTGTGTGTCTTGCAGGGATCCAAGAAAATGAACAGCCTTACCACTAGGCTTCATGGGAAGGGGAGCTGGTGGTACTGAAGACTCCCTTATCCTGTCTGTGAGAAGAGCCACTGGTGGTGACGTCTCCCATAGACCAGCCTCATCTGTCCTCTGAGGATTCCTTGCAGCCATTGCTAGACTCTCCCTAGCAAAGCCTCTCTCCGTTTTGACTCTCTGTGCCCAGAAGGCTCTGATTTCTCAGCTTCCCAAGAATGGACTCCCAAGAGATGCCTCTGATTGGTGGCTCTTTTTGAGCCAATACAGGGAGATTGGCTGTTTTGAGGCTAGTATCCTCTCTGGTCAGCTGTGGTGGGGTTGTGGATGGTTTAGATGGCATCACTTATTGGAGAACATAGTGTGGCTTTTTCAGGGCTTATGGGCAGGGATGGATCCTTGTAATGGGTTGAATTGTGTCTACCCCCCCTCCATTCATATGTTGAAGCTCTAACCCCCAGTACCACAGAATGACCTTATTTGGAAATAGGGTCACTACAGATATAATTAGTTAAGATGAGGTCATGCTGGTATAGGGTGGGCCCCTAATCCAATATGACTGGTACCTTAGTAAGACATACACACGCTCAGGTAGAGAAGGCCATGTGATGATGGATGCAGGGATTGGAGTGGTACATCTGCAAGCTAAGGAGCACCAGAGATTGCCAGCCATCACCAGAAGCTAGGGGAGAGGCATGGAACAAGTCCTCCCTGCCAACACGTAGAGCTGGGACTCCCAGCCTCCAGAACTATAAGACAATGGATCTCTGTTGTTTAAGCCACCCAGTTTGTGGTACATCGTTATAGCTGCCCTAGCAAACTAATATACTCCCCTTTAAAAGGGGCCTGAGGGGCAGTGGGGTGAGCCTGGCAATTGATATATCCTTCTGGCCACAGATATTTTGGGTAAGTTGAGCTGGTTGTAAAGGAATTTAAGAGAGTATCCCAAGTGTCATCTTACTTCCTGGCTACACTGGTCGTGGCTTGGGCCATAAGGGTGTGAGAGGCAGTGCCGTGTACTGGTAAAATGTGGGGACTAGAGCCAGCCTGCTTGGGTTTGACTCCTGGCTCTATTGCTTATTAGCTGTGTGACGTTGAGCAAGAGACTGACCTCTCTGTACTGCCGTTTCCTCACCCATAAAATGGGAAGAATGATAGCACCCACCTTGTAGGGTTGTTAGGATCAGATGAGCTCCTGTAGACAAGCCATTTAGAAAGGTGCCTGGGAAACATTATGTAAGGTTTGTTCTCGTTATTACACCTCATGCTTCTCTTCTGTCTCCTCTTGAAATCTCTACTCCAAGCAAACAAGCCTCCCTTTTGGAGGACCTGGTGCGTGTCTAGTTAGTTGTGGCTGATCCAGTTCTCTGTGCTCCCATGGCTGTGGGGTGTAGACGTGAGTTACTTTCAGTCTGGCTTTTGGGGAACTAGGTGTCCCAGCCCAGAACTCCACCTGGCTGTCGGTGGAGAGAGGAGAGACAGCTGGAGTGTGGACACGTCCCACTCTGAGAAGCCAGAGGGCTGGGTACAGGGAGCCTCTGTCCCTTGCAGTAGTGCCAAGACCTGGAATGCAGGTGTGTCCTGCTTTGTGTAATTAGAGGCTCCCGACTGGTTGCTGCAAGTTAAAGCTCTTCTGGATGTCTAACTAGAGGAGGGAGCCTCTAGAGGAAATCCTTTGGTCAATCCTTTTGGAAAGATCATTCCCACCGCCTGCCCCTCCCAAGTCTACCTTAGATATAAGTGTGCATTTCCTCCTCATATTAGGCTAGCAAAGTGACACATCTTGTTTTGTTTTGGAAGAAACTTAAGTGCTATGCAGTTCGAAGTGGAAGCCAGAAATTCTGGGTGACTTTACTGCCTTCTGGCAAAGCCTGACCTTGGAGCCAGGTCCTCGGGGTCCTCACCTCAGACTGAGCTCCGGAAGGCAGGTACCTGTCTGTCCTGCTTACCAGAGAGGAATCCCCAGCACATAGTCTGTGCCTGGCCCGCAGTGGGTGCTTCACAAATACACAGCAGACAAATCAGGCAAAGGACCTAGATGCGCTTTCAGCCTCTGCCCCTCTCTTTCTCTCCAGAGATGGCAGTATCTGGGTTAAGTTAGGGCATCTCTGTGACAACTTCCTCTTTAACCACACACAGTGGTTCCGGTCTTGGCCCTCTGCTCACTGGCCACATGACCCTGGGCAGTTCACTCTACCTCTTAGTCCCTTTGGGCCTGAGTTTACTCATCTTGGAGATGAGGCAATGGCAAAACTACCCTGTAGGATTGTTATGAGCATTAAATTTGTAAACGCATGTAGCATGCATGGTATGTACTTGACAGAGGGTGCCTTGTGCTCATGCTGCCATGGTGGCTTGCAGAGCATGCATTTGTGGCTGTTTGGGGGCACAGGAGAGGGCGTGGTGCAGTCCACACATTCAGAGGCCTCTTCCTCTTGCTCTTCTGTGGCACCGGGGTAGGGGGTCCTATTGGAGTTAAGGTCCTTGGATTTGAGAAAGAGGCATAGGCAGGCAGCTCAGCTCCTGGCTTTCTCTTTCTGCAAGTCTGGGAAGGCCTGGATTTGGAGTAGTGTCAACAGGGCGATGGCAAAGGTTTGTCAACAGAATCAGTGATGATACCAGTTTAGGATGAAAGAGGCCTTTTCCACTCTCCCGGCACTGGTGGAACGATGCTGTAAGATGCTGCTCTCATCTTACGTGAGTTGTGCTGGTGGTCATAGTGGGAGACAGTTTAGGGTGGGAGAGCAGGTCTGTGCATGTGAAGAAGGATCCTGTTCTGAGAAAGAGAAACATGGAAACTTACTGATTTGTAGAATGGAGACTAGCGAAGTTTCAGCAAACACAGAGCATAGCAAATGTGGCAGGAAGAGGGGACCCTGCAGGGCTCACGGGGGAGATGCCAGCCTCAGGGAGTCCCAGTGGCCAGGTATCCCCTCCCCACCATGCCCAGTCTCTCTGGGCCACTCCTGGCCTGCTGCCAGCTGCTGCTGGTGGCAGCAGCCCCCATGCCTGCCTGGGGACTGGCTGGAAGAGGACCTGTGGCCCTGGGGGGCAAGAAGGGCCCAGGCCAGGGTGGCCAAGGTTGAAATTATGCTGATTTCCTGTTTAAGAGGGTTCTGAGCTAGTCTCCTCTGACTTTGTTTTATTTCCCTTAATTAAAATGTCTTTTTTTCCTCATTGTAGAAGTAACATGTATTCATGAGTAGAAACATTTTAAGCTACAACTGGCTGAGGGTAACAACTCCCTCAGCCCCCATCCAGAGGCCCCTGTGTGTGTACTCCCTTCCAGATCTTTTTTATGCAAGACTTAGATATATTTTTACAAAATGCAATCCTTTCGTAATACTCTTTAGTATTGTGCCCTTTTCAGTTTGTGCTATATTGTGATCATGTTTTATTATTAATGTGAGCTATTTTAGAAGTTGCGATAGGTGTAGAGACTAAGATGACAAACATCTATGTACTCTGGAGCATGTCCTCTAGGGTCCGACTTCCTGGGTTCAGATTTTGGCTCTGCCACTTACAGTGTTTGTGACCATGGCCAAGGTATTTAACTTCTCATCGTACCATCTACATAGAGGGATAATAGTGGTGCCTTGCCACTGGATTCTCATGAAGATTAAGTAAGCTAATTATATAATGTGCTTTTGGGATAGTGCCTCAAAGTATCCCAAAGCACTTGATAAGAGTTAGCTGCTGTTGCTGCTATTATTATTGTTACTATTATTATTTCTGTATATCCTATTAGGCGAAATAAAGGTGATTCCCTCCTACCCCCAAAGAGGTCCTCATCCTAATCTACAGAATTTATGACTGTGTTAACCTATATTGTAAAATGTTCATTGCAGATGTGATTAAGTTAAGGATCTTGAGATGGGAAGTTATTCTGGATGATCTAGATTATCCGAAGTAACCACAAGGATCCTTATAAGTGATAGAGGAAAGGAGGAGGGCCAGAGACTGAGAGGGAGATGTGATGAAAGAGGCAGAAGTCAGAGTGATGGCATCAATGGCCTTGAAGGTGGAAGGGGTCCATGAGCCAAGGGAGGCAGGTGGCCTCCAGCAGCTGGAAAAGATAAGGAAACACTCTTGCCTGAAGCGCCCAGAAGGGCTTCCCTGAAGCCATGCCTGCACCTTGATTTTAGCCCAGTGAGACTCATTTTAGATTTCTGAGCTCCAGAACTGTAAGATGATAAGTTTGTGTTGTCTAAGATGATAAGTTTGTGTGGTCTTAAGCCACTAATTGTATAGTAACCACAAAAAATGAATACACTCTCCTAACCAATGTAGATAAATCATAGTATTTGCTTTGGATCTTTTTTTTAAAGAAATAAAATATTATAAATATAAATATGTTCATGTATAGTCCTCCCACCCTAGAGGAACCAGAATTACACTTTGATGAGTATTATTCCCATGCATATATTTCGAAAAATGTAATTTGTGCTTAGTATGTAATATATTGTGAAATATCCACATCGATATCGGTAGTGTTATTTTAACTCCTGTTAGTGGTTTCACTTGGTACACCTTGAGGAATCCACCTGTCCTTTCGATTACACTTAGGTTGTTTCCAGTTGTGCAAATCTTTCCCCTCCACACCTCTGTCATGTTTTAAATGGCACCACTTATCCACTTTATTTTTTAATTTTAATTTTATCTTTTTACCGATCTTCTAATTTTGGATATTATGTAGTTTGTTATTTTGCTGTGTCAAACAGTGATGCCAGGAACAATATTACTCTCAGGCACAGCGCTGGTAATTTCCCTAGGATAAGTTTCTAAAAAGATTTCTGGAGGAAGGACAGGCTGTGTCGTGGACTCGGGCACAGTGCTCAGTTGTCCCCAGGAAAGCTGCACTGACTCATCTGTTACCCTCCACCCTGGCTAGCACCTGGGTGTCCATCAGCTTTTCCATCTGTTGTAGGTAGGAAACTCATTGGTAAATGAAGGGTCTTGTGAGTGTGGTTTGTGCTTCCTTCTCCTTGTGGTTGGACATTTATTCTGGCCCAGCTGTGAAAGCAACAGCTTGATTCCCCTTGAGATTGTGGATCTCACGATGCATCAGCAAGACCTCTTGGGATGGTGTTGGGAAGGTGTAGAGCCTGTACTGTGGACCAGGACTGCTGATATGTTCTCATTTAATCTGCACAGCAACCTCATGAAGGCGGCTGCACCATTTTACATTCCCACTAGCAGTGGACAAAGTTCCAGTTTCTCCACATCTTTGCCAATGCTTGTTGTTATCTGTCTTTTTGATGATTGCCATTCTAGTGGGAGTGAGGTTGCATCTTATTGTGGTTCTCATTTGCATTTCCTTTATGGCTCATTTTCTATTTTCAATAGAACCCATTATTTATGCTTCTTAGTTGATGCAATGTTTTCCTTTGCATCAACTTTCTGTGGGCAGCATTCTGTGGGCAGTGTTCCAATCTTACTTTCACTTTCCTGGAGCCTAGCATTGCCATCTGGTGCTTACTATGGGGCAAATGAGTGAAGAAACTCTGGAGATGTTAGCATGAGCACATGGGCATGGACAGTGATCAACAAGGATGTGATTCTTGGCTCAAGTCTAGACCCATAAATTTTAATCATTACTTCTGCTTTTTGGGGACAAAGTGATCATTTTTGAAGGTGGTAGCCTGTTTTAGTTTCCTTAGTAAATGTTCAAGTTGACCTAGATACTATGGGTGAGGTATGGCATAGATTTTTCCATCCTTTCAAGGTTTAATGCTTTGGCCTAGGGCATCTGTAGTTAGTGATCTTTTCATGGAGCCCTGGAAATGTCTCTCACTTCCTAACTGCCCACTTGAGCCACCTCCCTCTATTGTTTGGCTGCCAGCCACCCCCTGAGAGGTGTTGGGGGAAATGGAATTGGGAGGCACTGCTGGCACCAGGATACGGAGTGTTTGTAAAAGTTTGGGAACATCTTTTAGGCGTAGTAATTATTGAATTTCTTGAGCATGTCCCATGAGTAAGCATTGCGCTATCACAAGCACATATGTAGCCATTCACCGTGTGTATAGATATTCATGTATAGTTCTTAGTCATCACAATAAGCCTGTGAGTTAAGCCCTTTTACTGGTGAGTTAAGTAGGCTTGTATAATTTGCCCAAGGGTACCAGACTTTTTAGGGGAACTGTATCTGGCCAGTTTTCCCAATTCAACATGTGCTATAGAAACTTAGATTAAGAGATTGAAAAGAGAAGCCATAGGTTGGAAAAAATATTTGCAAAACACATGGCTGAAAAAAAGACTTGTATCTAAAATATACAAAGAACTCTTAAACCTCAATAATAAGAAAACAAGCAGCCCAGTTAAAAAAGGGGGCAAAAGATCTAAACAGACACTTCACTCCTTCTCCCATCCCACTCATTCTGCCCTATGCATCTTTACATTCTGCTTTACACAAACTGGGCTTCTTCTAGACCAGCACTGACCAAAAGAAATACATGAGCTATCCATGCTAGCTATGTGTATAGTTTAAAATTTTCTATTCATCACTTTAAAAAAGGTAAAGAGAGATTACATTAATTTTAATAATACATTTTATATAACTCAGTATATCCAAAGTAGTAGTATTTCAACATATACAAAACATAATTATTAATGAGATTTTAAATTCTTGTTTTTGGTTGGAGTCTTCAAAATTCTGTGTGCATTTGATACCCATGGAACATGTCAATTTACATCAATTCAGTTTTGAGTACTTAATAGCCCTATGTGGCCAGTAGCTACTATATCAGACAGTGCAGTTCTAGAATATACCTCCTTCCTCTTTATGCATTGCCCACTTCCTTTACTTCCACACACATTTTTCCTTCTTCCTCAAGCATAAAGGTGTTCTCCTTGTGGCAGCTGCTGCGCTGATCATGATGGTGAATCTGAGTCCCACTTCATGAGGTCAGGTGGCTTTATTTTCCCACAGAGACTAAAAATGTGGAATTGAGCATGTCTGCTGGCTTTACCATCTGCTTAGGTGTCTCTCCTAGATTTAGGTGTGACACCTGATCACAAGCCCTGAGCATCCAGTTGCAGCTGTGCTTCTGCAAATTACTGGGTAATCTCAGTAAAACTTTCTCCTGGGGTGGCCTGCATCCTAGGTGGCACTTATCAGATTCAGTGCACGTCAAGACTCGGGCCTGCATTGTCCCTGACTGTAGAATGTCTGCTAATGTGTGACCCAGGTTGGTGACTGGTC
Organism: Eidolon helvum; assembly: GCA_000465285.1. NCBI lineage: Eukaryota > Metazoa > Chordata > Mammalia > Chiroptera > Pteropodidae > Eidolon > Eidolon helvum. Next base: position 19,027 of record AWHC01049535.1, read on the forward strand.
TTGTAAATTGTAATTGAATAAATTACATGTATATGGAAAGAAATAGAGTGCTGGAGGGGGATGGTGAGGGTCAGGATTGGGGCTGGCAGTGTGGAAAACCTCATTGAAAAGATGACATTTGAGCAAAGACGTGGACAAGGTGAGGGCATGAGCGATGTGAACTATTGGGGGAAGAGTATAGTAGACATAGACCGGGTTTTGGTCTCCTCAAGGCCTCTGGTGGTTTAGACTGGTTGGTTTTGTGGCAGGGAACAGAAACCGTTATAGACACTGTTGGTGCCTTTCCTTATCTCTTTGACACAAACCTGTGCCAACACCTGCCACTGTCCCTGAAGGCTTTTGCTGGCTTCTGGTAGAGGGCAGTTCTGGAGAGTTAATGCCTTTGGAAGAGACCAAGGACAGATGGGGAGCTGGTGGGTCGATACCCCAGTACCCTTGTCCTTGGTTGGGACAACTCTGACGTGTTCTCCACTGGCTTCATTGGCCCCGTTGGCCCACAGGGGTCACAGGGTTGGTGATACACACTGTACTGGCTGCATCCCCTCCCCATCTCACTGCCCTCCACCTCTTCTAGTGATTCCTGGATAAACGACTTGGAAATGCATCCTGGCATCAGCATCCATTTCCGGGGAAACCTAGACTAAGAGACACTTAGGCCCTGTGACAGGAATCGCTTGGGCCAGAATTGGGCCACTCTGGGACTCCCTGTTTTCTCTGACACCTGTGTGTGCCCACACACTTGTCATTGGTACCAGTGCATAGCGTGTGCCTTTCTCCTCTTGCTGCTAATTGCCCAATCTTTTCTGTCACCTGTCCTGATTCTAGTGAGGGTGTGTCTGATGTCCCCAGTCACTACTGCCCAGTGCACAAGTTGGGATCTGTTGCCTGGTAAGGTCAGAAACTAGTTTAAGTGAAAAAAGAGAATGTACTAGAATTTGTGGTTGAGAAGAATGCACACATTCTCTAACGCGCTGAGTCCAAGGAACCAGGATCTTGGGGAGCAGAAACAGGAACTGCCTCTCCTTCTCTGTTCATCTTTCTGCTGGCCTCTGTATTCTGTCCTTGTTCTGTCCTTTCTCAGACAGCCCTGTCTAAAGAACAGATCATGTGGCCACGAGCAGCCCCAGCCCAGCAGCCCGACGAGAGTGCTACTTTCTCTCAGCGTCCACAGTTGGTCCTCATTATTTGTGGGTTCCCTACTTCTAAATTTGCCTACTCGCTAAAATTTACTTGTAACTCCTAAGCCAAATCTTGTGGCACTTTTGCAGTCATTCGTGAACGTGAATAGAGTGGCAAAAAAATCAATCATCTTACATACACATTCCCATCTGGCTGCCTTCCTGTTTCGGCTCTCATCCTGTTAACAAGTGTCCTTTTCACAGACTATTTACTGCCGCATTTTTCTAGTTTTTTTTTTTTTGTGCTTTTCGTTGGTGATTTTGTTATTTCAAATGGCTCCCAAGTTCTGTCCAGTGTTCCTAAGCATAAGAAGGCTGTGATGTGTCTTATGGAGAAAATAAAACACATTAAATAAGCTTTGTTCAGGCGTGAGTCATATTGCTGTTGGCTGTGAGTTCTATGTTAATGAACCCACAATATATATTCAATAAGGTGTCTTTATCCAGAAACACAAAAAATGAGGTTGTGTGTTGTTTGGTTGATGAAAATGTGGCCGGAGGCTCACAGGAACCTTACCCTGTATTTCCCCTAGGCGCAGTGGTTCAGCATTTGCTAAGTCAGTGTTCCTGGTGACTTTATAGAACATAACCGCTGTGGAAGATGAGATGGGCTTTGTACGTCAATCCAGGGGAAAGGCTCGAGCTCTGCTTCTGTCGGCGGCCCAATACTTGGACCAATGACACTGATACTGGAAGAATGGGGTCTCCCAGAGACCAGAGGATAGGTGGGAGAGGCTGCACCTGGCTTCTTCCCTGGGCTTGAGAGTCTTGCCACCAAAGCCACCCAACCCACAGTCCAAGGTCCTGCTTTTCAGAACTTTCCATCTGCTCTTCCCACAGTCCCAGGAGGTACCAGACCTCAGGTTTGAGAGAGAAGAGGTCTCTTTCTTTAGAATTAGCTTCTACTGCAAGATGGTAAAAACTTAAATCAGGTTAAAGTGTTAAATCAGGTAATTCAGGAGAACAGGTCTTGGCTATAGCTCTCAAAGACTGGTCAAAGGTACAGGCCACTAATTGGCTGTCTCTTTGCCTTCATTTGTTATTGCTAATATCATTGCTCCATTATTCATTTAATAACTATTTATTGATCACACATGGCTAGCTAGGGTTTCCACACAGCATGGTAGTCTCATAATAGTTGGATTTCTCACATGGTGGCTGACTTGAGGGAGGGTAGAGGTGGGGAGAGAAGGAGGGAAGGAGGAAGGAGGTGGGGAAGCTGCAAGGTCTTCATGAGGTCTTTATCCATACTTACATTTTAGTAATTTTTTTTTTGATGCCTGGAGACCATTGACGGTGTTCTAGCCTGTTTATTACGCTTGGAAGTGGGCTGTGTTACAGAGTAGTACATAGTTTATCATCTCAGTGTGTTTGATAAAGAAGTGAGCAGTGTTGATCAAAAGCCTAACAGTCCTGTGGCTGCAGAATGAACGTATCAGTTTGGTAGACTCAAGGAGTTTTATTATTATAGACAGAGGCAAATATAAGGTAGTGATTAAGAAGTAGCATACTTTAACCAACCACATCGTCTGTCCAAATCCTGGTGTACTCCATGACCTTGGGCCGATTTTTTCACCTGTCTAGCTTTTGTTTCTTCATCCAGAAAATGAGGATAATCAAAACAACTGCCTTGCAGATTGCGGTGAATTTTTACTGAGTTAATTCATGTAAAGGGCTTTGTTCGATTCCTGACATACAGAAAGTGCTGAATAAATGTAAGCTATAATATTTGTAGAGGACTAAGATTGTGGGCTTGAGACAGACATCTGTGTTCAAGTGCTTGCCTGTGGGTGACCTTAGATAAGTCATTCATTTCTCCACACCTCAGTTTCCCCTTCTATTTAAAATAGGAAAAATTCACTTTATTAGATGGTTGTGTGGATTAAATGAGTTCACATATGAGTGAGTGGAAGAATGCCTGGCACATAGTAGCTGCTAAATGAATGGTGGTGTTTGTTGACCGTGATAATGACTGTTTCCATGATCTATTGTTGTGTAACAAATGACCCCAAAATTTAGTAGTTTAAAACTGCAGCAGTTTATTTTGCATGATTCTGAGACGGCCTCACTCACATGGCTGGCAGTTGGTGCCGGCTGTCAGCTGAGGGCCTCTGTTCTCCAGATGGCCTCTCATCCTCTAGTCGGATAGCCCGCATTCCTCATGTGGTGGCCTCCATTGAACATTCTGAGAGGCAGAAGCGGCAAGGTTTCTTGAGGTCTGGGCTCTAGAACTTGCACCAGATCACTTCCGGCTCATCCTATTGTCAAAACAGGTCACAAGGCCAGCCCAGATTCAAGGAGGTAGAAACAGACCCCTCTTTTGCTGGGAGGAGCTATGAGATGTAACAACAATGCTTTTCAATGTACCACAGTGTCCCCTTCATCCATCATCATCATCTTAAGGGTCGCCTTCTACTCCCTTGTGCAGGGTACTAGAGCGGTTTCGAATGCCCTTTATCAATTGTATTTTGTGTGACTACAGCTTCAGTAAACACAGTTGGTGAAAGAGAATTTCTCAAATTGCACCTGCCCTTCAAGACTTTAAATATGTATGTAAAATATCAGAGGGTATACGGTGATCCTTTTATTTAACATATTTATTGAGTACTTACAACATGTCAGACTTGGGCCAGGGTGTCCAAAATCAAGACAAGCTCCCTGCCCTTATGGAACATATAGTGTCCTTTACTTCTGGGGGGAGAAATAAAAGGATTTAAGTGAATCTTTGGGGCTGAGGGCAAGAACTCAAAGGAGAAGTCAGATTCTGGGAGGAAAGGAGCAAGATAGACCTGGTTGTCATCTACTCTCTGTTCTTTCCAACCACGTGACCTGGGCCCAGTCACTTCCTCTCTGTGGGCCCAGGTCCCCGATCTGTGACATGAGGATTACAGTATTTCATTGGGTTTTTGTGAGGGCTCAGTGAGCTGGTGTGCAAACTCTTAACAATTGCTCTGCTCACTTCTGTCCTCTGTGCCGTGGTTTCGTCATTGGCGAGGGCCTTTCTGGCTCAGAGAACCCATCGGTTCGGTTAGTTCCTCACCTTCCCCCTCTCTGTCTGGAATATGGCCCCATTAATCCATCTTATTCCATCACTCTTTTCTCTTTGGGAGCTTTGTCATACTTGTAATTACTACTTCTGTGGGCATCTGGTGCCTCCTCCCTTTCTGTCAGACCTTGGAAGGGAGGCTGTGTTTGTCCAGCTCACTGCTCCAGTATCCTGCACAATGACCGGCACACGTCAGGAACACTGTAGACGTTGTCTGAGGGGGGTGAATGCTGTTCTTGTCCTGTCTAGGCCTTGGGGATACCCTTTGGCTGCAGTGCAATGGAGCTCTGAAGGCCTGAGCTTCAGGAACCATCTGTCTGGCAAGGGTTGTGTTTCTGGAGGCCTCAGTGGCCTGGATGACAGCCAGGCCAGAGCCAACCATCAGGCACAGCCTTTGTCAGATGTGGCAGGCCTGGCTGGCACTAACAAGTAGAGTGAAATAGTTGGAATAGCTTTTATGAGGGTGCCCTTGTCATGAATTTCCATGGAAACTGAGGCTGCCTAACCCATCACCCTGGCATAAGGGAAAAGTATAGTGGGAGCATCATGAGAGTTGGTGTTAGAGGGAGCATGAATGGAGGAGATTTGCTTCCTCTTCTATAAATGAGTGGGAACTCATAGAATTTTTTTTTTTTTTGGTGGGGGCTCTTTGATTCAAAAACAGAAACAACTATAGTCTTTTAGTGAGACTTTAGGGTATACCCAGGACCATCGTTTTGCTTCATCCTTCCTGCCCCCTCTCATAGGCAGCTGTAACTCCGCTGATTTATAGATGAAGCTGAGGCTCACAAAGGTCCAATGACTTGCCCAAGGCCACACAGCCAGGGAATGGCAGAATCGGGATTCAAATCCTGGTCTGCCTGTCTCTGGGATATAACGGGGGATGGCAGGGTGTGGGCGTGGAACACAAAGACCTTGTTGGGGGCAGGGCTGCTCCTGGGGATGCATGGCATGGGTGGAGGGTTGTCCATGTCCTTTCCAAGAGCCTGATGGTTGGGCAGAGTTGGCAAGGGGAACTCATGAGTTCCCTTGCAAAGCCAGGTTCAAGAAGCTAAGGATTGGGCCCAAGGCATCCAGGAAGCTTGAGGCCAAGCCAGCTATACCTCCTGACTCCTCGTCCAGTGCTTTTTCACCCTTCCTTTGGGAAAGTGGTCATCTGAGCCATCTTGGAAAGGCTGGATTATATTCCATTTGAGTTTTTAAAGTTACATTGATTACGGTTTTATTTTCTATTAAAAGAGGAATACACGGTCATTGTGGAACCATTGGAAAATATAAGAAAACACAGATAAAAGAAAAATAAATCCCATTGCCTACCATCCAAAGATCACTGGAACCAAGCTAACATTTGGTTGCCTTTCTATCAAGATGTCATATTTCACCTTTAAGGGTTATGACCTCTTAGGAGATGGAATATGTGCCTGGTATTTTAAAAAATAATATTTTAAATGAATTTTATTGAACTATGACTTACATGCAATGAAATGCACCCATTTTAAGAATATAGTGTAGTGTAATTTGACCCATGTATACACATGGTAACCATCAGCATGATCGAGACAAAAAATGTTTCTATCACTCCTGTGACCCTTTGCTGTCAGCTCTCCCTTCTCCGCCCCAGGCAACTCCTGATGTATTTTCTCCCACTTGAAGCCTGTTTTGTTTATTTCAGAATTTCGTATAAATGGAATCATATAGCATATATGATTATGGTTTGCTTTTATACTCATTGTAACGTCCTTGAGGTTCACCCATGCTGTTGTGGGTCATAGTAGTCTGTTTTTTTCTGTTGTGAAGTGGAATTCCATTGTCTGAATACACCTCCACCTGTTTACCTGTTCTCCTAATGGGTGACCTTGGGCACCTCCATTTCCCCTTCTATAAAATGGAAGAAAGCTTATCTACTTTATTGGATTGTTGTGAGGATTGAGTTCCTATGAGTGATGAGGAGAGTGCCTGGCATACAGCAAATGCTAAGTGAACAGTGGTTTTTATTGTTCATAGTGATAATAGTTTCAGTTATCTACTGCTGTGTAACAAACAATGTCTTAGTGGAAGACATTGGAGTTGTTTTCAGTTTGGGGCTCTTTTGAATAATACGAATGAATGAATAGATAAAAGGGGAACCTCGATGGCTACTGCCTTTGTTGCAGCTTGGACCTCATGTGTCTTGGCAAGCGGCTACCAGGCAGCCGCTGCTTTTGTTTTGAGGTTTGGATGCTTTGTTCTGGGGGCTCTGATCTGCTCAGCACTGGCTCTGCTAACCCTGTTTCTGGCCTTGCTGGGCAGACCCACCAGCTTGCTTCATTCAAGCTTCAGGAAGTGGCCTCTGTAGAAAAAAAAAAATGTATAAGCGGCGGGTGGTGAGCTTTAGGCCAAGTGAGCAGATCACTGGAGCTCAAAGCCCCAAAATAGATCTTTCTTTGCTAAGTCTCCGAGCGAGCGGGGGCAGTGGCAGATGCTTTGCATAATTTCCTACTCAAAAGGAAAGGTTTTACTGTGAACAACTTTTTGGGATGAAAAGAAAAAAAAATCTCAAAAAGATCCAAGTTTTTTTCTGAGCAACAGAGTGAGAGCCAGACAGGCCTGGGTTTGAATTCCAAGTTCACCATTTGCAGGCTGGGTCATCTGGAGCAAGTACCTTCACCTCTCCGAGCCTCAGTTTCCCTGTGTTAACTGTCAAAGATGAGACCAGACTTTGAAGTGTGTATACAAAGTACCTTGCATTACATTGGACACATGGTGGGATGCTGCAAATATAGTGTGTCTTTTTTTCCCCTTCATTTTCTCTTCTTGTCCTAGAACTTGTGCCTCAGTTTCTATTAGCTTCCTAAGCATGACAGGCAAGAGGAGAGGGATAAGCTTTGGCTTTTCTGGGAAGATGCTTCCCGAACTACCTTTGAAATAATTAATGCACTCCACCTCTGCAGATCACTGGTGAGGGAGCTGATAGGTATGTATTGTAGGCATGAATATTATCCCCAAATATGTCCATGTGCTAATGCCTGGAACCTGTGGATCTGCTCCCTTATATGGCAAAGGAACTTTGCAGATGCAGTTAAATTAAGGATCTTGAGATGGAGAGATCATCGTGGTTAGTCCAGGTGGGTCCAATGTCATCATAAGGGTCCTTATGAGAAAGAGGCAGGAGGGCCAGAGTAGAAGTGATGACATGATGGTGGAAGCAGAGGTTGCAGTGATGTCCTTTAAAGGTGGAGGAAGAGGCCACTAGCCAAGGAGAGCAGATGGCCAGGCCAGTGGAAGCTGAAAATAGTAGGGAAACGGATTTTTGCCTGGACCCTCCAGAAAGGACCAACCCTGTTCACACCTTGATTTTAGCCTAAAGAGACTGATTTTGACCTTGGAACTGGAAGAGATTAAATTTGTGTTGCTTTAAGCCACGATATATATGGCAATTTGTTACAGTAGCAATGAGAAACTTATACAATATGCTAGGTTTATTATGATTTATTTCATAGGAAGGTAACCTCTCAGATGGTGGCGTTTTTATGTTTTTGCCCATCTGTCCTGGATGGACTGTTGCAGTCTGGCCTTTGGGACGTGAGGTACTCTGGCTCCCCTGGGGTCTGGTCAAGGCGCCTTGGTGTCCGTGGTCATGTGGCCGCAAGCTCCTGTGGCCAGGATGGCTGCTGCAAAGAGGCGTCTTCTCTCTCGCTCTCTCAAGCAGGAAGAGAAATGAGCTGCGTGCTGCCAGAGGCTGGGCTTCCTCCATGCTGCTGTGGCCCAGCGCCTCTGCACTGGGGTCCAGGCGGGGTGGGCGTGGGGGTTTACCGTCCGTGTGTTTTCTGAAGCAAGCTCCTCCTCATCTGCCGTGGGTTCGTGTTTAATTTCTTAAAAATAATTGCTTCATTGTGATTCGGGACCAAACAGCCCCTATGTGTTGGATACCATTACCAGTCTCTGCAGAGAAGCAGGACCTGGCTCAGCTCTGTGACTCTCTATTGCAACCTGTTTGGATCTGTCGTAGACCACCTTTCCATGTTCTTCCTGTGCCATGGTTATAAGGTGATAGGATGGCAGGATTCAGTCATCCAAATTCAGTAATAATTGTTGTAATTAGGGAATAACACTGAGGTTGAGAAATGAAATGGCTCGGATCACATTCATCTCACCGGTCGTCATTTTGTGACCTATGCCTTTTCCTTCTCCATGACACCCTCTTCCATGGGATGATGACTCCTGTATAGGAAGTAGATAGTGGCCTCCAAAGGAGCCCATGGACCTGTGAGTTTGTGGCCTCACATGGCAAAAGGGACTTCGTAGATGTGATACAGGGGCTTAAGATGTGGAGATTCTCCTGGATGGTTTGGGTGGGCACCGTGTCATTACAGCAGTCTTTAAAAGATGGAAGAGTGAGGGTGGATGGTCAGAGTCAGAGCGAGCGAAACATCTGGCTTTGAAGAAGGAGGAAGAGTCCACAAGTCAAAGGATGTACTCAGCCTCTAGAATCTGGAAAAGGCAAGGAGACAGATCCTCCTTAGAGCCTCCAGAAAGAACACAACCCTGCCAACACCTTGATTTTTAGCCCAGTGAGACTTAGTTTGGAATTCTACTAAGTCGTAAGATAATAAATTCATGTTGTTTTAAGCCACAATGTTTATGGTAATCTGTTAGAGCAGCAATAGGAAACTAATATACTCCCAAATATGCACCTTTGTCTGAGATCCTTTCATTGGTCCATTTGGTAAATATTTATCAAATACCAATCATATGCTAGATACTGTGCCGGGCGTCGAGGTTCCCAAACTGAATGAAATAATGTTCTGTCCCTTAGGGGTTCACAGTCTAAGCGAGGAGATAGACAAAAACATGATGATGCCGTGACAGGGGTACATGTTGGGTAGAGAAAGACATGAAAATCAGACTGGGAGCCACAGAGGGTTTTTCACTGAGGGGACCTTTGAACTTAGAGTAGGAAATATGGAAAAATCCAGTCACCTCTTGATTCTCTACTTGGACATCCAGTAAGACCTTCAAACTCAACCTGTCCAAAATGGAGCTTGTCACCAAAACAATTAAGGTCTCCCCTTTTTAAACTTTCTCTCGTTTCCCCATCTTGCTGAGAGCACAGGCCCACCCACCCTGCTGCCCATGCTAGAAAACTGGAGCTGTCCGACCTCTCTCTCCTTCACGTCCTGTGCCGAGTCCACCCCAGGTCTGTGGGTCTCCTCCCCATTCAGAGATGTTTCCCTCCTGCCAGGGGCAGAACACGAGAATCCCAGGCTCTGGGATGGAGGGGCCTGAGGAAACATGCGGAAAAATCTGTTTGTACAAGTAGCAGGAGGCGGTAAGTGTCACGGCCAAAAGGGCAGACTGTGAAGGTGGACCTCTGGGTTCAAATCCCAGCTCCGCTCTCACCAGTGTGACCTTGAGGTCAAGTTGCTTCATCTTGAGGGCCTCAGTCTCCTCAGTGATGAAATGGGAATAACAGCAGTACCCATGTCCTAGGGATGTTTTAGAATGAAATGTCTTAATGTATAAAAAACACTTAGAATAACATGCTCAGTAAATGGCAGTGGCAGTTGATAGAGAAGCCACTAAAAATTGTAAAAGCAGCAGCCACTTACTGTGTCCTCTGAGTGGTTTTACTAACCTCTGTCTTTGGGGCTTTATAAATTCTCCTTATGTCTCTTGATGAGTCTCCCCATTACTTTTTCATGGGACCCTTTATGTGGGATGCGTGGGAAGGTGCCCGGTGAAGTTGTGTCTACCACAGTTCTAAATAGTCGATGGGCTGTGGTGCTCTGGCTGCTTCTCTACAGCTACAGTTAGGTTTTCAGACCCAAGACTAGGACTTGGCATTTATTCTTTTAAAATCCCACCTCCTCTGTTCCCCATGAGCCATCAGAAACTCGACTACCTGTAGGAGGCCAGGCAGGTGACCTAAATTAAGAGAAATGGGCCGGCTCAGGGGACAAATGACAAGAAACACAGGCCGTAGAGTGGGCGAGATGCCAGGGCAGGTGGGAATTGTGGGAGCATGGAGCCCGTGTGTGCCCCTTAGAAGGTGGGCAGACTGTATCCAATGCTGCAGGTTCAGGGGTGGACTTATATGTGGCTGAAAATATAGGTCATTGTTGTGAAACCACTTCATTTTTAAAAAGTGCTGACTCGAATATCTGCAGCCAGCTGCAGTTCCCAGGCCAACGATTTATAGTCTGGTTTAGACTGTTGAGGACTTTTGTGATTCTCAACAGTCTAAACCAGACTGTTTTGTGGCACTGCCTCCTTCTTTGCTTGTATTGATTGGCAGTTCCATGGGGTCCACTGAAGATCCTGGGAAGACCTGCTTGTGTGATGTCATGCAAGTTGTGAAACTCCTCCGAGACTCAGTTTTCCCATTCAGAAGTCGGTCTTGGCCTTTCAAAGCCACTGTGAAGCTCCGACAGGGCAGCGCTTTTTCATAGTGCCTGGGGAAGGGTGTGTTACATAGAAGGTTTCAATAAGTATGAATCTCCTTCCCTTCAATTTTCATTCCTTCTCTTTTCCAAATTTTCAGATAGAATAAAAGGTACTGAGGAAGGCCAGAGCCTGGGGTTCATCATTAGAGGCCCCTTTCCAGAGTGACATTGCATGTCACCCGAGCGTCCTGACACCTAGCCCACTGTTTTTGGTTTCTTGTTTGTTTGCGTTGGTGTAGTTCAGACTGGGGTTGGGTCTGCAGGTGCACCGAGGCAGTGTGGCTTAGAGGGGAGAGACCGCTGCAAGAGAATGGATTCTAAATCCTGGTGAGTGCCAAGGCCGTGTGGTCATAGAGTGTTTGCTGTTTCAAAATAAAGTAAGGAGGGCAGGGTGTTGGGAGCAGAGTGGCTGGAAATGAGGTCAGTGAGCTGTGGGCTCTTTATAGAGACTCTACTGCAGGGGTCTTCCACCCCCAGGCTGTGGACCTGTATGGTCCGTGGCCTTTAGGAACCGGGCTGCACAGCAGGCAATAGAACGAAGCTCCATCTGTATTTGCAGCCGCTCCCCAGCGCTAGCATCACCGCCTCAGCTCCACCTCAGATCATTAGGCATTAGATTCTCAGGAGCACCGGTCCCTGGTGCCAAAAAGGTTAAGGACCACTGCTCTACTTTGTCTTGTGTTTTTAAGTTGTTGTTGTTGTTGTTTTTTTTTCAAACAACGCATGTTAACGCATGTTAAATATTTAGTATAAGGCAAGCTACCATGTAATCATCACCCAAATCCATTGCCAGTTCCCAGGAGCCCCATGTGAGTCTTTCTGATTACCTTTCCTCTCTTCCTAACTAGTTCTTTGTTTTTCCTTATGGCTTGACTGTGTGTGTGTACAGCATTTTGCTCTTGTCGAAAAACAGCCCAGGAAATTTCTCTAGTTCAGCTGACCCAGCCTAATACGTCCTTTTTACTGGTTGCATAATAATCCATGGTGTGGCTGAACCACAGTTAATTCAGCTATTCCTCTACTTTTACTGTGTTTCTAGATATTTAGTTTTGTATTTAGCCACTGCAAACATTGTGATAAAGGGGGCTCATTTTTTCCCTATTATTACAAAAATAATACCTGCTTGCTATAATGAACTCAAGTAATATAAGTGAAAAAAAGTTCTCTATCATTCCCCCAAAACCAGTATTAACCATTTTGTGTATTTTTTTTTTTTTACATCTTTCCTATGTGTATATATCCACATATACACACACACTTTAGTACGTAAGTTTGTGTACAGTTTCTTGAACAAAAATAGCATACAATGCCTGTGGTTTTGCAGCTGGCTTTTTCTTTTACTACCCTCTGGGTTAGTAAGCTTTCTCGTTAGTACACATGGATCTGTTTCATTCTTTTTTGAAAGCTACCTGATGTTCCAGAGGGTGACTGTGCTGTAGTTTATTTAACCACAGTCCCCTGCTAGTGGACAGGAGGTCATTTCCAGTCATCCAAAATAGACATCCCCTGTACCCACATCTTCATGCACCTGTGCTGACACTTCTGCAGGATGGGTTCCTAGCAATGGAATTCCTGGGTGTGCACACAGAACATTTTAAAAGGTTGTATTGTATTTAATAGGTTGTACCCTCTGAAGAGGTTTTATCTCACCAACTGTGGCCTGCTTTAGAGGGATCGTTGAATGAATTCTCTGTTGTGAATGTGAATCTCCTAGACATTTCTCGACTCAGGAATAGTTAGAAAATCATAGAATGTGGGTTTTAATGATGATGAGGGATGTGCCTCAGCTCAGCCCTGTTTTTTCTGCTTTTGTGGTTTTCACCCATTCGTGAGCTTTTCTTTTGATTATTTTAATTAATACATGTTTGAGTTTTTAAGTTTGAAATATTTCAAAATACATTATAGAGCATAAAAAATAATATAAATGATACATATGCACCTTGACCCAGTGTTACCAACTCTTAGTATTTTCTTTATCCTATTGGCTTGAGATCTTTTTTTGTTAAATGTTATAGATAAGGCTATAAAGTCCTCTGTCATTTCTCCCAGAAATAACCATTTTGTGAAGGTGGTGTGTACTATTCTCTTTTGTGTTTTATGCTTTAAATACATTGGAATAACTGGAATGAGTTTGTGTCTTTTATATAAGTTATTACCATTTATCCAAATTTAAAACTTTTTGCAACTTTATCTTGCTTAGCATTTTTTGAAAATAAACTTTTAATTTTGAAATAGTTTTGGATTTACAGAGGAGTTGCAAAGATCTCAAAGGGAGTTTCCATGTACCTTTCCTCTAGGGGACCCCATCTTACATGATGAATTTGCCCAGACCGAGAAATTAACACTGGTATATGACTATTAACTAAACATCAGAGTACACTGGGATTTTACCAGTTTTTTCACTGTTCTTTTTCCTGTTCTGGGATCCATCCATTGAGTTGTTTTGATTTATCCATTTCGGTATGTATAGATCTTTTATAAATTTCTGTAGAGCGATCCATTGATGACAGGAGCCAGTTTCTCACTCTTCTAATGCTGGACATTCTTGTCGATCTCCTTTTTCCTCTGTAGTTGTAAGCAGCCTGCCGTCAGCATGGGTGTGAGTTTCTGGTGGGAGTATGCTGGGGGTGGAATCACCCGGTGAGTGGGAGTGTGCATTTCCAGCACAGTTGGTGATTGCCAAGTTGCTCCCCAGGGGCCTCCTTCTGCCTCTTGGGTGAGTCCCCACTTGGCACCAGGAACTTTTTTGAACACCAGATACAGAAACGAGTAGGACCGTTCCTACCTTCGGGGAGCAGGGAGATAGAACTAAATAAATAATGGCAAGGGCTGCAGTAGACTCCAAAGGACCCCAAAGGGAATTGGATGAATACAGTGGTGACAATGGGGTGGGTGAAAAGGTGAGGGTGTGGAGCTCCAGACAGGTGGAATGATTGAATGTGTAGTTGCAGAGTTGGTGTGATCAGGATGTGTAGACAGGAGAGGTGAGGTATGTAGGCCCCAGGGAGCACACACGTGTTAAAGCCAGTCACCTGCTCTTCCTACAACACACCATGCACATTTCCCTCTTGGAGACTTTGTACTTGGTGTTTGCTCTGTATGGATCTGTGTGGATCTGCTTTCACTTCTTTCAAGCCTCATAAAAGAGGGCACCTCCTCCAGGGAGGCCTCCCAGGTCGCACCTGTAACCAGAGCTCCTCTCCTGCCTCGTCGTCCACCATGCCTCACTCCGCTTTTGTTTAATTCTTACAGCACTCACTGCTACAAGGTATATGTACTGATTGACTTATCACTTTGCCCTCCTCAGAATGAAATTCCTAGAGAGCAGGGATTCGGTCTGTTTGGTTTACTGCATGTTCCCAGCTCCCACAACTGTGCCAGGCACATGGGCCCTCAACAGCTCTTTGACAGAAAGAGTGGATGGGCATTGCCGTCACCATGATAATCTGTGGACAAGAGCTGCAAGCATTTAGCACCAGCTGTGTATCGTGCACTCCGCTCATTAAATCTTCATGTCGCCTCTGTGAGGCAGTGCCACTTGTCATGTCTCCATCTTACCTGGAGACATGGAAGCCAGAAGAGCTGTGCCTGGCAGTGACACAGTGGGGCCAGAATGTGGACCTCTGCCTGACCCAGAGCTCCAGTCAGGAGCCCAGACGGGTCCCTGGCAAATGCTGGGACAGTGTGTGTGCAGGGGCAGGTTGTGGGCTTCGGCCCCAGACTGTGGGTCAGACAAGCATTCATACCCTTGGGCTACACTTAGATCTTCTGCAGGGTGGACTTAGAAGGGACCTGCCTGGGCTGGAGAGCTTGGGGGACCCTCTTGCCCCAATCCTGCCTTCTCTGAAAGGGAAGGAAGACTCTCACCTTCTCGCTCACTGTAACAGGAACTGCCCCCCTCCTGCTCCCCGCTCCCCCCAGTCTTGGTTTGCAAAACTCTGAGCCTGGTGGGGAAATGAAGGGCTGGCTTGCTAACCACAGTGAGGACTCATTTGCAAAGGCAAAGCAGGGGCAGTGGGGCCCTTCTTTGCCCCCAGCAGAAGGAGCTGGCTTCTGTAGGCTGCCGTCTTGCTGGAACCAGTCACACTCCACCATTAGGCTTGGGAACTTGGAGACAGTTACCAGCTGTGGGCTTTATAGTCTTTCATCCTCCATCTTCTCCTCTGTTAAATGGGAGTAATAATAATATAATAATAACAATCATGAAGCTCAAGTGAGGAAATACATGTGAAGCCTTCTCTAGTGCCTGATTCCTCATGAATACATGAGGGACGTTAGCCATCATTATCGTGGTGGTGGTGATCACAGCCGACACCCCTCTCCTGGCCTCAGCTCCACACGGTGGCCTCTTTTTAGGAGTAATCTTCAGGTTAAGCACCAAGGGATTAAAGGAATATCGCCTAATGTATGCTCTTCTTGTTTCTAGAAGAACTTGCCATTTTAAACTTCGGTGAACAGTCAGATTTGGAGGTGACTGAGGGCATAGTGGAGGCCAGACTTCGTTTCTACAAAGCTGAAGAATGAGGCAGAGGCTGGTCCTGCTGCCTTGGGTCTCGTGGGGGAGACTGTGGATGTCCAGTTAGCTGTGGGGGAGCAGGGTGGAGTGCCAGGACAGGAAGGTGTTCACGTGCCAGAAGTCCAGGAATCCCCATCAGGGACTATTTGAAGGCTTCTCGTGTGCCCAGTTCGCATGGTGCTGAGGCTGTAGTGCTAGTGCAGGGAAGGTAGTAATTACTGTAAATGTGACGAGAGCCAGGAAAGGGGAAGTTGAGAAGAGGAAGGGAAGCCTTCATCGAGAGGGGGCATTTGAGCTGGGCCTTGAGCCAAGATGTATGCTCTCTCCTGCCCATGGACTCCTTGGGGGACCTGTTCCTTCCCTACAAGAAAAGTATGGGCACCATGTTTGGGGTTCAGGGACCCTGTGAGGGCTCATGGACCTCAGGTTGAAAAAATCACCCCTTTAAAGCATGAGGAGTTTACTTCCGGGAGGAGGGATTTCTAGGCCAAGAGGGCCTGGGAGGGGGTAGCTGGGCTTGTGGTGGGTTCACCCCAGGGCTTCTGGAAGACCAGGCCTTCTCTTGCAGTCTGTCCATGTCCCTCCAAGCCACCGCCCTTGAGCATGGCTCTGTCAGTCAGCCTGAGGGTCCTGAACCAGTGTTCTGGCCAACATGTTCCAGACCCTGCTGGCAAGGTGGGTGGGCCTCTCACCCTGGGGAGCAACTGGAAGCCCCAGCCTTTCCTGATCATTAGCAAGGTGGAAAGGTAATTCTGCCAGTTTTATATAATGACTGACATTGACAGTGGGAGCCCTGCATACTTTGGCATCTCTCTCCACCTGTAGATACATGGCTTAAAAGAAATTACCCACTTTTAGCCAGAATCTAACCCATTCACCCCAGGGTTTTCTGAGAGGCCATTGTAGGGCAGCCCCCTTGAGAATGGATATGGGGCTGGAAGGTCTGGGCTCGCCTGTCTGTCTGCAGGTCTCCCTCTGTGAGATGCACCCACATCACTGCCTTGCTGTTTTTGGCATCAAAGCCCAGCCAGGTGGCTTCGAGTACATGACTTCACGTTCCTGAGCTGTCGCTGGAAAATGAGGGTTTGTTCCCAAGGTTGGAGGGAGGATTAAAGAGATGGTGAAGTCAGCTCTGGCACCTAATAAATATTTCACAAGGAGGGTCTGGTCTGTTCTCTGTCCAAGTCAGGTGTTTCTGTCCTGGGCTTGACCTTGGCAGGGCTCTGTTTTCTGCTGGCAGAATTGGTCGGTCAGTCTGCATGAGCGTCTCAGTGCAGGAGCTGGTGTGGGTGGCACTGGAGAACGCTGGCTCTGGAGCTGGACCTGTAGGGCTCTGGCCCCAGCTCACCCAACCTGCTAGAGCCTCAGTTTCCTCTTCTGCAAAATGGAGGTGCTGATAACAGTGGCCACTCACTTCTTAGGGCTGCAGGAGGCACCTCTGAGGTGATGGACACTAGGCACTTGGCTGGTGGTCAACAGATCACAAGCTCTCAGAGCTGCTACTGCCTATAGGGGTTCTGGGCCAGGGTCCTTCCAAGGATGCTTCTGAGTGGAGGACTTTTTTAGGACCCACGTAGGCCAGGGCGAGGACTGAGCAAGGGAGGTCTTCATCTTTCTTGTGTAGTGGTTACGGGTGCAGGCTTGGGACCCAGACTGCTGGGGTTCAAATCCTGGCTTGACCAGTGTGGCCTTGGACAAGTCATTGACCTTCTGCCTCAGTTTCCCCATTGAGGAATGCAGATGACCATTTCAGCCTCACATGAGCACACATGTGTCAGAATCCCTGGTGTGCTACCCAGTTGTACTAGATGTTTCTGTAAGTGTGGTGTCTCGTCTCTCTTTTCCTCTTTGGCTCCTTCCAAAGCCAGGAGGTCCCTCGTAGAAAGATGAGGATCGGCGTTTTCCATGGGAAGATTCTACGTCAGTCAGCCACTATGGTTTTCTTTATCTCAGCTGGTCAAAGTTGAGATCATTGTGTTCTCAGAACCTCTCTCATCCTGTAAAACACAGAGGACAGACTATCAGACTCAAAGAGTGGGTGTCTGTTTCTGTGCAGTGTGCTGGCTGGATGGACAGGGAAGGGTGTGATGACACACGAGACTGTTGTTAAAAGGGGAGTTTACATTTGCTCTTCTGAGAGCGCTGAGAAAGTCGATTTTTTTTGTGTGTGGACATTTTTCATAGAAATTGTGTTTTCGGCTGTTGTCTTTGTCTTTTGCGAATGGGTGGGCCCCCCAAGCCAGGCCCAGCAATGCCACTTCCTCTGGGTTTCAGTGACTGGCTTATCAGAAGGCTGCATTGAGCATCTATTTCTGGTCTGGCTAGAAATAGTGTGGATCCCGGAGGAAAGCAGAGCATGGAGCTGGCTCCTAGAATAGAGAAGTGGCAACGGGGAGCGGGTGAGGAATGTGCTCCCCAGTGTCTTGAGGGCAAAGCACAATTTCCAAATAGTGTCCAGGGAACTCGACTCAGTGGTAGGGGCATGATTCCTTCGCAGTTCCTCTGTGATTGTGTCAAGGAGAATATCTGTTTGGTACTGGCATGCTTTTTAATACTTTGTATTCTTTTTCTTAATTAAAAAAAAATTTTTTTTTTTTAGGCAAGGCAACTGTTGGTTGACCTCACAGATTACAAGAACCTTGTCAGCTTATAATCCTTTTTTTTTTATTTTTTATGCCTACAGCATCTGGTCTTCCTAGGTGGTCTCCCATCCAACCAGGCCCAACCCTGCTTAACTTCCAAGATCAGACGGGAATGGGCTTGTTCAGGGTGGCATGGCCGTGACAATACTTTGTATTTTTTAATTGAAAAATTAATCCAGATAATTATAGAGGCCCATAAAGTTGTAAGAAATAATACAGGGAGATTCCATGTAAACTTCACCCCGTTTTCCCAGTGATAACATCTGCAGAACTGTGGTGTGAGGTCACAGCCAGGATATCAACATTGATTCAGTCCACTGCCAATTTTCTTTAGATTTCCTCTGTTTTACTTGTGCAGTGTGTGTGTGTGTGTGTGTGTGTGTGTAGTTCTATACAGTTTTATCCACGTGCCAGTTCCTGAATCCACCACCACACTTAAGATTCAGAACAGTTCTGTCACCACAAGGATCCCTCGAGTTCCCTCTTAATAACACTTCTACCTCCATTTCTAAAATTTGAACATGTCTCTTTCTGAAATTTAATAATATAAAACATACACATAGTAAAATGCACAAATAGTGTAAGCTCAAATTTACACATATGTGCACGTCTGTGACTGCCCCCCTCCCCAGAGTGGATCTGGACCACTCCCCAAGCTCTGAGATGTCCTGCCTCCGTGAGGTCACCATCACTCTGACTTCTTTCTGCACCCGTGAGTCCTACATGGCTAATAGCCTCACTCCCTCCAGCAACAATTGCTTCTCTCCCTCTATAACTCAGAACCATGCTGAGGTCTGTGCTTTTGGCATCAGCTGTTTCTAGGCAGAATTTAGTAATATTGTCCTGTTTCCACTGACTTTGTTATTTTACAATTCCTATTATATAGGCTGGGTGGGACTGGTTTTCTTTTTACCAAAGGCATAAACTCATTCTTAAAATGTATTCAAATGGAAAAGGTGAGTCAATTTAAAGACAAATATTAGACAAACAGTGCCAGCACCATGCAGATATTGCAAACTTTATACAGTTGATAATCACATGACAGATATTTGAAAAATAGTGTCAGAAGCCTACATAGCCCCAAAAAAGAAACAACCCAATCCCGAAACCAGTCGATCCAGTGGGAGAAAAAAAAATATGTGTATAGTCTTTGTACAATGAAAGACTTCTGTGTAATTTTGATTTACGTACTGGTTTAAAGCAAAGCAAATTAAAATTTTAATAGGCCATGTATAAGGTGGTCAGTCCTGCCTATAACATCTAAACAATTTCGTCATCTCTACACACCACTTGTTTTATACCTAATACATGTTTTAAAATGGACTCGCGCTTTTTAACTTAAATTTACATAGAAAGAACTTTGATCTCATAGTTTAGAGGTGCTGGATGTGTATTTTTTCCGATTCATATTAAAATGCTTCACAATTAAGACCCAGAATGTGGCTACCATTTAAAGTCACCTTCCATATTCTCAGTTTCTGGCGAGAGGGAGAAAATATCAAATTTAAATGACACTGTAATGATGAGCATTTAAAGAATCGTTTGATGGTCAGTGTTTGGGGTTTTAGCTGGCCAGTGCATAAAGCTCCTCTTTTTCTCTTCTCCTGAGTTTGGAAACAATTGAGAACTGAAACACAGGTAACTGATAAATGGCTGATCCTGCTTGGAATTGATCTCTGGCCCCTGACTTGCTCACTTTGTCACTGGCATTGTTGGACACCCACAGGCATCTTAGGGGCAGCCCCCTCTCAGAAGCAGGGAGAAGGGCAGAACATGTGGTTCCTGGGGCATAGACTGGGTCAGAACTGGACCAAGAGGCTGATCTGGGCAGGCCCAGTTTCTTCTTCCATACTCTTCTGTCAGAGAATGTTCTCTCATCTCCTGGGGAGAGGGAGCCTCAGGGGGTAGAGGGAAGAGAAGCGGGGTCAGTTTCTCCAGTATCACTTAAAACTCTTGAACACTCATATAACAGTTTGTCAACCATTTCCATGGGAATACAAAGCGCTATAGTAACCACTACCTAATTAATTGAGTGTTGTTCTGAAAGAGTCTCTTCATATGGAAGTGTGAGGCTGGAATATCCTGCCAGTTGTCAACGGTCTGAATGATTGTTAATTATTTTTTAACAAGGAAGATGAGGGTAGCCTTTCCCTCATCTCTAGGCTTTAACATAATTTTTAATATCTAAAATTCAAACAGTTTACATTTTACCAAGCTCTTTCAGATATATCTACGTATGGGATAGATATTATTTTTCCATTTTATAGATGAGAAAGTAGAGGCTAAGCCAGAATAAAGAAACTCATCCCAAGTTGCATAGCTGGGATAGGTAGACTTGGACTTGAAGCACATAGCTGCTAGATTTTTCTAAAGTTGGGCTCTTTCTACGCTCTAACTGCGTGTTCTGCAGTGCATCCCACTTATTTATCTAGCTTCAAAGTCAGATGCTGCTATGTATGTGAAATAACCTAACAACCTAGGTTTTAAAAGGAGGTTCCTTCACTGAGACAGAGCAACACTGAGACAAAGTGAAACTTCCAGCAGTGGTGAAGGTGTTATTGAAAGGTGATACGAGAAAACATTCATCTCAGTAGCTAAACTAATCTTGCCTGAGACCCCCTGAGGGCCACACAGTTTTTATTCAGTGTCATTGCATCTTGGTTGCAGAGAAGCTCAGTAAAGGAGATATCGTTATCACTGTGTGTGCAGGTGACTAACCCAAGCTCCCACCTGCCATGGCAGAGCAGAGCTGGGATTTGAACCAAGGTCTCTGCGCTCCAGGACTCAGGAGACAAGGCTGTCTTTTCCCCCTTCATCAGGTTAACTCCAGCCTTCAGAACTCAGCCGGCGCCATGCCCTCAGAGAAGCCTTTCTTCCTCTGGCTGGGGAGAAGTCCCACTGTAGACATTGTTCTGCTCCTTTAGGTGTTTAGCATGGTTGTGTGTTCTTGTGCTGCTTTGGACAGGGTCTGTCCTCCCTTGCAGGCTCTGGGCTTCTGAGGGAGGGGACCAGGTCTGTCCGCTACATCCCTACTCTCAGTGTTATGCTCAGTCACTACCTGGCTGACTAAATGACAAAGTAGGAAAGGAGGATGGAAGTACATGTGGGAAGGTGCCCAAGCCTTGCTTGTCTCCTTTCCCCTTGAATCTGTTTGAAGCTTCCTTGAAGATACTTTGTTAGACTTATTGGCAGATGGTGCCACTTGAGGTGTGGAAATTGGAGAAAAGGCCATGTGCCTGATGTGAAGGTAGGAGGATATTCCAGGTGGGGAGGTGGACAGCCTGAGAGTGGCCCAAGATAAGAGTGGGAGGAGAAAGGGAACGGGAGTTTGAAGAACAGGGTCGTGGGAACAGACAGCAAAGGGGGTGGTGCAGTCAGGCGGGGAGCAAGAAGGGGCTGAAAACCCAAGCGACGGGTGAGGAGGGCGGTGGGAGGTCAGCCGGACCTGAGGAAGACTCGAGGTGATGCCGGGAAGGGAGGTTGTGCAAAGATGAGGCCTTGCCTCTGTGGTTGTGTTATCTCACTTCTTTAAGCAGGAAACACTGCTGCTGAGCCCCACCGCACAAGGGTGCAGGGTCTGACCTCTGGCCACCAGAGCCTGCTTTGAAACTAAAGTCGGTCATCTTAGTGACTCCGTGCTCTTGGCAAAGATTCCAACCAATGAAGATCAAACCCCTCTGCCTGCCACTGGCCCATCATCTTTCCCACCAGTAACCCCTATTGTCAGCGAATTGGTGGGACTCTTTTTTTTTTTTTTTTTTTAACCTTTTCTCATGCTTTTACACACATGTGTACAGGCATCCCTCCTTAGCTGAGCCTAATGCATTCTTGAAAACATGACAAAGAGCATCTTTTTTGGACAGCAGTATATTATATCATATTACGTGGATACAAATATGATGCATTAACCAACTGATTGAAAAAAACCCAAAACACCCTTACACACCTAGGAACCAACCCATCAAATATTTCTGCATTGACGGCAACAAATACCTTAATATTTGATGCTGTAATGAACTTGTATTGGACATGTTTGTAAAAAGTACATAGGGTACTGTATGGTATTGGTTCTGAAATTTGATTTTTTTTCCTTGTCCTCTACTTTGTAACTTAATAGACGTGACAATGAAATAGTTTGTTAAAAATACATCTAGATTGCACTCTGGTTGTTAGAAGTAAATGCTAAGACTCAAGGACTCAGTTGGGTGGGCAGGACACTAGGTTTGATGTGCGATGACTTTCAACATGAAACATGAAAGCATGGACACACTCTTCCTTTTATAGACTGATACACACCAACATTTTCATTAGTGCCTGTACATGAAGGTCCTAGAGCAGGTATGTGATCTGCATGGTGCATTTTGGGTAAACTATGTTTACACATTATAGTGGATATTCAGATAGTGAGAAGTTGAATAGTGACAGACACCTGTATACAATATGTGCATGCACACGTGTCTGCATATATGCGGATAAGCACACACACACACATAAGCACATATCCAGTATCCTATTTACATAGACCACTGTAGAGTTTTTTCCACATCGGTTCAGGTGGATCTGCCTCCCCAATTTCTACAGCAAATAAATTGAGAGACTTTTATGCCTAATGTGAGTCCAGTTTTATTCAGTTGCATTAGTAATCTTAAAAATAATAGCTAATAAGAGCTTAAAAGTTACTACATCTTTATTAAAATCACTAGGCACTATTTAAATATACATACACGTGCATGCAGATGTATACAGACACACTCATTTAATCTCCAGAGAGCACTGTATGGGAAGACTATTGTCACTCCTGTTGGTCATGTGAGGAAGTGGAGGCATGGAGAGGTGAAGGTCCCACTCAAGGCCACCTGCCATAAGCTGGGGTTCGAACCCAGCTGAGCTGGTTCCAGTGTCCATCCACTAATCACCAGTCATGCTCTTCTCATGATTTGGAAGGCCCCTGGGAACTTGTGGGTTTGCAGTCTCGGCATTAAGATTTTATTTCCAGCCACACATAGAAGGTGGTTTGGGATTAACCTGGTTGAGTGCAGAGGGCCTTGCGCCTGTCACTGCTGGGCACATCAACAGAAATGCCCAGCGGGCCCCTCAGACTCTGCCAGTTACCAAATAGAAACCATCCCCACTGGTGAGGGATTTCCTTCCTACCTCCTTGAGGCTCCTGGAAATCCAGGGGGTGGCTGAACAGTGGGCAGCCTTCTGGTGCCTTAGGAGCTGGCCCCTACTTGCTCAGATGGCCCAGGAAGTTGTAGTGACAAATGTAAAGGGCTCGGTGGTGGCTCCACGACCACCTTCTCTTGGAAGCCCCAGCCACAGACTCATGCCCAACAGGTGACTTTCCACCTACCTGTGAGTGCCTGGGTTGCTGGCTGGGCACTTCACCATTACACCTGCAGGGTGCAGTCGGTAGAGGATGGCTCTCCACTCCTAGGAGATACTGAAGAGAATTGAAACTAGTTCAAACAAACTCGTATGTGAATGTTTGTATGCATACTATTCATGGTAGCCAAAAGGTGGAAACAGCTCAAATGTCCATCAGTAGATGAATGGATGAATAAAATGTGGTCTATCCATACAATGGAAGATTATTCATCCATAGAAAGGAATGAAGCAACACAGATGACCCTTGTGTGACATCGTGATAAGTGAAAGAAGCCAGACACAAATGACCACATATTGTGTGATTCCATTTATATGAAATATCCAGAATAGGCAAATCTACAGAGACTGAAAGTAGATTAGTGGTTGCCAGGGGCTGGTGTGGGGCTGGTGTGGAGAGTATGTGTTTCTCTCTGTGGTGATGAAAATGTTCTTAACTTTGGTGGTGCCTGCACAAGTCTGTGAATATACGAAAAGCCACTGAACCTCACCCTTTAAGTGGATGAATTGTATGGTATGTGAACTATATCTTGATAAACACACACACACACAGGGAGGAAAGGAGGACACACAAAAGAGTGAGTGTGCACTGATATTTGTAATTCCAGAACCATCTGCCGATCTGAGCCATCTTTAGGGCATGGGATTGATGGGGGCAGTAACATCTTGTCCTGTCTACCTGCAGTGGCTCTCCTGGGCGAAGCCAGAGAAGTTCTATCTTCAGTTACTGGGACTTGTCCACATGCATCACTGTTCTGCCTGAACTAGAGAGATAATGGGCTTTTGACCCCTTCGAAATGCTGATCCCTGTGTCCCACAGGGTGGCACAGACATCAATAGCCTGATGGAGCAGAGGCTGCCATGGGCTGACTCTGATCACTGTAGCATTTGCTTCTACATGTTGAAAGCAGCTCGATGTGAACAGAGCAGCCCTCTGCCTGAGGCCTTGGAAGTTAAGGCCCCCAGAAACAGTCCTCAAGCCACAGCAGGTGGAGGTTGGGGAATAAATAGCCGAGCCCTTGCTCCTCAGTCGGGCAAACTCTGAGGACTCCCAGAATATCCCATGGGCTCAGCTCCAGGTGCCCATGGGGGTACCAGCTGGATAACATGGCAACCTCCTTATCCACTCCTTCCCCCTCTCATGTCCTCCTCTTCTGCTGGTATTTCCTGGGATCACCTTCCAGATAAACTGCTTGTGCTCAGATCCTCGTCTCTGGGTCTGCTTCTGGGGAAAACCAAACTAAGACACCTGAGAAACCGAATTCATTCATTCAGTAGACACCTGTTTCTGCTCTGAACCAGGTTGTGATATAGGTAGCAGAGAGACTCCAGTTGTGAACAGAACAGTTACTCCACCTGTTCTCCTGGGACTTAAAGGAAGGAGCGGATACACAGGTGAACAAGTAAATCTATAAATACAAATAGTGCTAGTGAGGAACTTTATAGCACAGGTATAAAAATAATAAAATGAATCAATGCAGGGAGGTGGGAGGGAAGTCAGTGTTGAGATGAAGTCACTTAGATGAGATCTGATGTGGGTAGGAGGCAGTGTGTGTGTGTGTGTGTGTGTGCGCGCGCGCGCGTGGTGGGAACTGCTGGTGGGGCACAGTGGGAACAGGGCTGCATATCCTCATGTTGCTCTTAAAGTTGCTTGTTTGACCACAAGAAGCAATATAAGTGTTCAAATCCTGGCTCTTCCATTTGCTGGCTGGTGAACCTTGCCAAGGTACTTTAACCTTTCCATGCCTCAGTTTCCTTACCTGTAGTAGGGACAGTATCGTATCTGCCTCATATTATTGTGAGGATTGAGAAGTCAGTGTAGTGGTGCTGTCTCACCACTCCTAGCTTGTGTTACCAGGCCTATCCACACCCCCTTCCTGGAGCTGCTGGAGGCAGGGAGGATACGAGGCCAGCCTCCCTGCCTCTAGGAGAACTCACTTCTCTTGTGTGATCCATGCTCCAGAGCCCCATGCAACCAGGCTGAAGGCGGCCCTGTTCTGGGACCACAGCCAAGTTTAGCTTTCTTTTCTGCCCCATTCTGCCCCTGCACTCCCTTCTCATCAGGAGAAGCAAAAGGCCCAGAATATCCCACACAATATTGAAGGAGAGCAAAATTAGATGCTACCCTACTTCAAGATTTACTATAAAGCCCTAGTTAGCAAAACAGTGTGGTATTAAGTAAAGAATAAGCAAATAGATCAATGAAACAAAATAGGGAACCTGGAAACAGACCCACACAAATATAGTCAACTAATCTTTGACAGAGGAGCAAAAGCAATTCAATGAAGAAGCATAGTCTTTTCAGAAGTATGGTGAATAAGCCAGTACTTATCTGGGCAGAAGAAAGAAGGAAGTGGTCGGGATGATGTAATGGAGGTGACCAGTCCTGGCTGAGGAAGGTGGATGCCTGCAGCCCTCTCTTGGGACATGGCTATAGCCTCTGAAGGATGCTCGCTTACACTGAAGTGAAAGGAGGTGGTGTATGGATGATCAGGGACACTTGTATCATTAGAGTGGCTGTTTCATTTTATTCTCTTTCCATCTCTCATGTCTCTGTGCGTGTGTGTGTGCGTGCGTGCGCGCGCGCATGTTTGCGTCTCCTTGTCTGGGCGGTTTGTCCTCTGTTCATGTCTGGTGTCTCTGTCCCTCCTTTACACTGTTTGGGTGTCTCTTTTTGCGTTTGTTCATCTCTGTGCATGTCTGTCTCTCTGTGTCTTCCTCTCAGTCCCATTTCCAGTTCTGTCCCTGTCTGTGTCCCCGTCTCTCAGTCCACTCTCCCTGACAACAACTATTTATTGGTCCCTACTGTATCCCCACCCTCTCTGCTTGGGGTGGGGAGACAGTGGTGAGACAAGGAGCACAATCTAAGGGGAAGAGCTCTGAATCCACGATTCGCATTAGTGAGCAATTGCCTCTTGTCATTGCTGTGGGGGAGAGGGGCTTGGTCTGTATAATAGCAGGAGCCGGAGGGTTTTCTGTGAGTTTGATAGTAATTGAGCTGAGATTGGAAGGGAGAACTTGGAGACAGCCAGGCTAAGAGCATTCCTAACAAAGCCAACAGCATGTGCTAATGTCTTGTGATGGGAGTGAGTGCAACTCACTGGAGGTTCTGAGGTTGGACCAGTGTGGCTGGAACACAGAGGTTGAGGACACACAGGGGTCAACACCCGGCCTTGGTTCTTAGCCTTAACAGCACTGGGACACAGTCGGAGGTTTGAAGGCTAGTAGTGGCCTGAGCATATCTGCATTTCATAAAGATGACTCTGGGGGTAACTTCTGCCTACTTCAATAGACCAAGCAAGAGATAACAGTAGCTTGGATTATAGTGTTGGCCATGGAAATGGATCAAAGTTGGCAGATTCGAGAGCAATCTAGAAAGTAGAATTGATAAGAATTGATGATTGCCTGAAAAAATGTTATGTTATCTGATACTTTTTT
The DNA here is from genome assembly GCA_000465285.1 of Eidolon helvum. Taxonomy (NCBI): domain Eukaryota; kingdom Metazoa; phylum Chordata; class Mammalia; order Chiroptera; family Pteropodidae; genus Eidolon; species Eidolon helvum. The sequence continues at coordinate 45,654 of AWHC01049535.1, forward strand.
TAGTTTCGTACATGTGTCAAATTTTTATTACAATTTTGCCGCAAGGTAAAATGCTCACTAGGCTAGGTAAAAAATTCTCTCTTGGAGATATTTTATGGGGAAAGAGACTGGTTAGATAATCATTGTTTAACTAGACAGGAAAAGAATATTTGCTTTTAGTCACTAGATTCTTGACTGGCAGTCAACTGGTTGGGTGAGTAACTAATTTCTGAGAACAAACCTTAATCTTTTATGTTTTTAGATTAACTGCAGAAGCAATTTAATCAGCAATGCTAATTTCCTCTTAGAAGGTTGTGAATTTCAGAGTACACAAAGGATCTATGTTTTATTGTTTGTTTTTGAGGACAGAAGATAAAGAGATAAGACTCCTAGGTTTCAGGGGTGGGTGAAGAATGGGGGTGTGAACCTCCTACCTCTCTACCTGCCCAGGGTTTATCGACATCATCTCTACTCTCAATTATAGGGTCACCCAGAGTTGATAAGTAGTTTTTAAAACTTTTTATCTTGAAACAATTTTAGATTCATGCAGACATTACAAAAATAGTAGAGTTTCTGTATCATTCATCCAGCTTCCCCCCAGTGGTAATGTCTTTCATAACCATAGTTGTCAAACCCAAGAGATTGACACTTTACAATATTATGAAATATACTACAGACCTTAATGAGTTTTCACCATTTTTTACATGCATTTTTTATTTGTTTTGTTTTTGTTTCGGTACATAGTTCTATGGAATTTTATCACGTGTATAGATTTGCATAACCACTGTGTCACACAGAATGCAGAACAAATGTTATTTATTTAAAGTCTTTTTATGTTACTTCATGACTCTTGTCCTCCAAAGTGTTTACCATCTAGCTAGAAAGCAGAAAGTTTTCATTTATTCCATCTTCTGCTATGATTTCATTCTCTGCACCCCCACCCTGTTGCTACCTGTAAATGGCCGTGAACTTTTCCAGTTATTTCCACCCTGACTCTACAGTGCCTTTGTTAACCTGTCTAGACTTGGTCTCTCTTCTTCCTTGATCCCAGGTCAAAACCGAAATCTTCTTCCCTATCCTCTCTTTTCCAAGAATACCTCTCTTTCCTGCTTCTCTGTTCAAGACAGCACTGAGATGTATATACCAGGACTCTTACGGTTGCAAGGGACAGAAACTCATCTCATACTAACCGAAGCTAAAAAGAGAATTTATTGGGTCATATAAGTAGCATGTTGCAGGGAAGAAGTGGCTTCAAGTCTGACTGGACCCAGGGGTTCAAATAGCGCATCAGGGCTCGATCTTTTCTTTCTATGCGGCAGGCAACACGGTCCCTGCTACCCCCAGACTCATGTTCTATCAACCAGGTGGCAGCAGCAGCAGCAGCAAGAGAAATTTTAGGAATGACTTTGGCCAAATAAGTCCCAGAAGGATGCTGATGGGCCCAGCTTGGGCCACGTACTCGTCCCTCAACCAGTCACTGTGCCATGGGTGGGCATCTTGGTCATTCTTAGTACTCTTGGCCCTGTCTTTGGCTTATCATGGTGGAAGTTCGGGGGGATGATTAGCTTTATCTGAAGCACATGGAAAGGGTCTGTCCCAGGAGAAGGTGCTCTTTTGACAGAAGATAGGGGAGGGAGGGACTGGTTGAGTTTGTCTCTTTGTGACAGGGCACTGTTCACTGGTCATCCTATGGAAGGAAAGGGGGTCTCCTTTGAGTTTGGATAGATTTCCTCTTTGTTTCTGTTATCTATTGCTGTACAACTATGCCAGTACTTAGTGGCTTAAAATGACAAGCATTTTATTTATTTGCACGTTATCCTGTGATTTTGGCAGGGCCGAGGGGCTGGGACAGCTCATCTTCATTCTGGGAAGTGAAGGAGTCTAGGGTGTGTGTCTGGGGTTCAGGCATGGGGCTGCATCCTCAGGGGGAGTAAACTCAGCTTCTAATTGGCTCATGTTAATTTTCTTTTAGTGGATATCATGGAAATAAAGGAAATTCGCCCTGGGAAGAACTCCAAGGATTTTGAGCGTGCAAAAGCAGTCCGCCAGAAGGAAGACTGCTGTTTTACCATCTTGTATGGCAGCCAGTTCGTCCTCAGCACACTCAGTTTAGCAGGTGGGTGCATGTCCAGGTGCTTTTCATCCTCCCAGTGCCTCAGTTTCATTCCTAGGACATTCTCTAGTCACAGGATACTCACACCTGCCTGCCCACCAAAGTGTGTTTGGGGACATCTTGGTTTTGAATCCTAGCACTGCCCCCTTTCTAGCTGTGTGCCTTTGAGCAAGGTGCTCAACCTCTCTGAGCTGTAGTTTGCTCCTCTGTGAAATGGGAGGAATCATAATGCTGACTCTTTGGGGTGATGTAAGGATTATGTGAAGGGCCTGCCTGGCTCATGCTGAGAGCTAAAGGCAAGGTTACCCAACAGAGGTGGTCTACACCATTTATTCAACTTAACTGATTTGAAAGAACTATCTTGAAATCTTCTACCTCACACATATAAACATGCACACACATGGTAGAAACATATATACACATACATGAACACAGAGTGCACACACATACACATGCACACACATATGCACACATAGACACTCATACATGAAGGCGAGATTTCTGTCCATCCCTAAGAATCTACCAGAAATCCAAAGTGGCCTCTGAGAGACCAGAAGAAGAGCCGTGAAAAAGCTCAGGCATCTTACTCAGGGTCAGAAGCTTGGTGCTACCTTCAGGTCCAATCCCAGAATTTATTGACTTAGAACTATATGCACAATCATGACTAATAAGAGGGAAAATAAATACCATTAAAAGTAGACCAAAGTGAGGGGAAACTATGAGAGATGAGCAACATTAGGGACATTTCATTTAGGGTCTAAGAGCTTTCATTGATTTAATTTCTCATTCGTTATTTCGTCAGGCATCTTTTGAGCATAGCTCTGAGCTCCATTGTGCCAGATGTCAGGCTATAAAGATGAATAAGACCCAGTCGCTGCCTTTAAGGAGTTCATAGTCTATTTGGGAGACTGATGTGTAGACAGGAACTCACAGTGCACTGTGCTAAGAGCAGTAGCCCATGCATAACACAGTAGCCCATGCCTGAATCCAGGGAAGGCTTTGTAGAGGAGTTGACCTTTAAACTGGGTTTTGAAGCATCAGTGGGAGGTGGAAGGCAAGAGGAAGGATGGTCCAGGGAGAGGGCGTTGCCTGTGTGAGGGCTTGGAGGAGAGAAATAGGAGAGAAATAGCAAACTGGATGTGGGAAGTGATGAATGCATGTCTCATTGATGGCATGTGGCAGGTGGCGGAGAGGGGGCAAGAGAGGGCCTCATGGTAATGAACCTTCAGAACTGTGTCTGCTTAGCTCCACCGCAGGCCGAGACTTGGCCACATTTCTTGGTAGGGAGACGATGAGAACCTGAGCAAGGCTTGGAGACCAGGATGCCAGCTGTGGTGTCTGTCTCACTCCGAGGTCCCTCTTCCAGAGCTCTGGAATTCAAGTTCAGGTAGAGAGATGGGCAAGACGTAGATTCAGATCCCAGCTTCTCACTTACTGGCCCTGGGGCTCTTAATCCTCTGATTAACCTCTGAGCCTTGGTTTTCTCCTTCTCTGTGTGGGAAGAATGAGAGTAGTAATGTGGGCATGGTCGCGTCTGGACTAACGAGAGGTGCCTGTGGTCAGGAGATATTTGATGGCTTGATGAGGTGTTTGCATTGCTAGCTCCATTTCATTGATGAGGAAGTGAGGCACAAAGGGGTTGACTAACCAGCTGGCTGTCACACGTCGCTGAAGTGGTGCAGTGGAACTTGGCAGTGATGCCAAGCTCTTAGCCACCACATGTTGCCGCTTTCCACGCCTCTCTCTTGCCTTGGTTGGAAACAGAGGAAATGCTCAGGGCTGCTCAGGATTGTGGTACAAGTTATTCGACTATTCTTTTATTCCTGAATCATATTCATAAGCATAGGGTTGAAAGCTAAAACTTTTTAAAAATTGCCTACTTATCACCCCTGCTGGAGAAGGCTCATCATGGGCATATGGCCTCATCTCAGACACAAAGCAGGTCTTATACTCTTGACCGTGTAAAGGGGATGCCTTCTTGGTGCCCTCCTGCAAAGTGACAAACTGGCACAGGCTTTTGCTGTTTTCCACGGTCTGTATGGGGTTGGGAAGGCCGGGGCTGGGGTGTCTAAGCAGAGGTCTTCCCGGAGAGTAACACAGCATTTCTGTTCCCATGCACCTGCCCTTCCAGCTGACACTAAGGAAGATGCAACTAAGTGGCTCTCTGGCTTGAAAATCTTACACCAAGAAGCAATGAGTGCATCCACCCCCACCATTATCGAGAGGTATTGGCTTTTGCCTGTTTATCTCTATTTTCACTCATTCATTTATTCTGCTCCCTTCAGCCAACATAGATGAAGGAAAGAAAAAGGGGCCACTTCATCTAGGAGGATCACTGAGTGTCCTATATGCTAGCTATTAGATAGCTAATAGTGGCTGCGGACCCCCTGACGTCTCACTAAAGAGCCTCTCTCGGTGCTGGGCCTTGGCCTGGGCCTATTGGGGAGAGGAGTTCATTGAAACTGAGATAGAAACACCTTGGTGTTGTGTTTGAGGGGAGCACGGGAGGGGTGCCTTCTTAGAGGATTGGAGGCATTGAGCTGACTCATCAAAGGACAGTCAGATGCAAGGTCCACAGTTTTTCACCTGCCACTCAGGGCTGTCTCGTCCATGTCGTGGATGCCTGGATGGGATTGGTGTATGAATTATTGTCCTCCCTTCCCCTATAAACCAAAGCCCTCCAATTTCCACCATTTTTCCTACCATATTTTAGGGGACTAACAGAATCAGAGGGAATTGTCAGTTTAAGGAACGCCAGCCTCTAGGAGTTGAAGGGGCCTCTTGGCTCAGCTAGGACATTTTAACCATGAGAAGAAAACTGCTTTCTGAGTTAGAAAGTTGGAAAACCCTTCTCCGTTTCCTTTGTCTCCATCCCATCAAACTCAGACCTGTACTATTTTATAACTGTGTCTCTTGCTCTCATTTTTTCCTTTTATCTATCTATCTATCGGGGGGGGGGGGGGGGGGGGGGTCTATCTATCTATCTATTTGCCTCAACTGTCTTCCCAGTTGGCTGAGAAAGCAGATTTATTCTGTGGATCAAACCAGGAGAAACAGGTAAGATTCATTCGTATTTTTTGTGGGTTTCCCTGGATCATTGTGGACTCCGATTTTCATTCTTTCTTTAAATGTTCCAAGGGGGTTGGATGGAGCATGTTTTGTGATGTGGGAAAGTCCTCATGAGGTCAGATTTAACCTACAAAGGGCCAGGCGCTATATTAGGTGCTAGGGGTTGACGGCAACACAGTTTCCCCACGTGGAGCCACATTCCAGTGAAAAATTCGAGTGCATCTGCAGAGACAACTTCTCCACCACAGCGCACTTGGACTTCATTACTGAGGCCACATCTGAACACCTTAGTGTCCAGGGGAGAAATGGAATCACCATAGCATCTGCCCTTACTTTGTGGTAGGGGAGAGATGGACCATAAAGAAGTAAACCAAGTTAAATAGCAACAGTTGTAATGGCCGGCAGACATGAGACGGTGGCGTGATGACATGTAATTCAGTGGACTTGTCCTGTTACTTAACAGTGCCTCTTGGAGTGTTTCCATGTCAGCACACGCAATGCTTGATGCCAGACATTTTTTTGTAACAAATGCGGTTTGTCCTTGGATGAAGGCAGTGTAATTTCCTTATTGGTGAGAAATCATTTCCTCCTTGATGGACACAGAATTGTCCTTAGTCCTTTGTCATCTTTTGAATAATGCTGCCATGAGAACCTTTGGGTTTAGACATTTTTTTGTTTACTTGTGTGAGGAGGACATGCGCAGGATAAACTCCCAGAAGAGAAATACTGGCAGCAAAGTGTTTTCTGGTCAAACATTTTGAGGGAGGTGGGAACAGTCTACATTCGCCCTGGTGGTGTGGGAGGGCGCCGGTTCCCCTCTGCCTTTTACCACTTTTGACTTTTGTCAGTCTGATGGATGAAAGGCAACAGTGAATATCTTAGCTTTGCATTTTCTTTCTTTATGAGTGAGGTCGAACATCCTCTCATCCATTTTTTCTTAGGTACCAACCAGTGCTTATTAATAATGTCATGATAAAAACTGCCACTTATTGAGCATGCCCGGCACTGTGCCAAGTACATTATAATCATTGTGTCACTTTAGCCTCACATTAGAGCTTTTTTCAATTTTTAAACGTTTTTCCTTCCTTCCATTCTCTGTTAAGATATGTCAGTATCACATACGAGGCAGCAATGCACCTCTGCCAACGCTCTCCCCTTGTTCGTGAAAGTCTTTCCAGCTCCAAGGCGCCTTTGTGTCAGCCAGTGTCCTCCATCACTTATTGGTGTCAGAGTTTGGGAGTGCCTCCATGGTCTCTCTACACACACTTGATGGGGTGATATGGAAGCAGTAAGCACAAAGTGCTGAAAAGTTTAGTAATGTTGTTAGGTCAGCCAGCAGCTCACATCCAGCAGCTTACTCTCTGTCTGCCTTCCCGGCCGCCTCCTCTTCTCATTCATCATTTACTGTGTGGTCCCACACCCTGGGCCATGCTCCGGTGTTACAGAGGTGGGTCAAATGAGGCCCCTGCGTTGGAGGACTTTGTGCACACTGCTCTCTTTCATCCCCAGAGGTGGTGTCTCTCTTCTCTGTGGCTGAGGAGTGACTCATAGTTGAGTTTGGCACACGGATGGCAGGTGGAGCGTCGTAGGCCCGTGCTCCATGAGGTGGTGGTATGGGGCTGTTGATTTGGTTCTGAAGTCTGCTCCTCTGTCTTCTGTTGTCAAGAAGTGGAAGCCTCCCTCTGGCTCTCTTGCTCAGAATGGATTCTTGCAAGTCCTTCGGAGAGGTCCGTCTTTCCATCAGCTGGGCCAGAACCTTCAGCAGAGAGGAAGTCTGTTTCTGGACTTGATTCCTTGCTCCTTGTTTACCATTCCCGCTCCCCCCGACCTCCCTCCCAGTGGACAAAGCCCTGCTGTCTTTCAATATGTGGAAAATCCCACCTTTCCTGTGGTTCTATGAGGCCCCAAGGGAATTTCTCAAAAGGAACTTTGACCAAGGTGCCAATGAAAGGGCAACTGACTCCTGTTCTGCCAACTTCCCCACCTTTCCTGTCGCCCATGACTAATAATTGCATTTCCTGAAGGAAAACAAAGGAGCAAAGCAAAGACTCGAGGCAGCAGGAGGCAGCTGGCCCAGCTTGGGCAGTGCTCAGACCCCAGGTGTTTTCCTTGGCCCAAACACCCTGTTTTAATTTTTAACATCTCAGGGACAAAATGGCAGCAACTGGAATTTGTTGAGAACTCACTTTGCACAGCAACGATGCTGAACACTTGACATGCTTATAGAGTTATGGAGTGCTGATGGAAGGCTCTCAGACAGGTGAGCGAGGTACCCTTCAACCCATTTTATGAGGACACTGAGGCTAAGAGAAGTTAAATAACTCGTCTGCAACCTACCTTCTCAGGTGTGGCACCACGGTTTGAGGTTCACCTGTCACTACTGGATATAGCCTTTCCTTTTTTTTTTTTTTTTTTTTTTTTTATTTTTGCTTTTGAGTTGTATTTTTTTTTTCTTGAAAGCTGGGAAAAGGTAAAAATCTTTCCTTTCTCATCCTGACTTATAACCAAAAAATTATTTAGATGGTTTTATTGTGGTAAAGTATACATCATATAAACTTCAGCATTTTAAGTGTACACTTCTATGGCAGTAAGTACATTCGCATTGTGTGACCGTCACCACCATCTGTCTGTGGAACTCTTTTCATCTTGTAAAGCTGAAACTCTCCTTATTAAATAATACATCCCCGTTTCCTTCTCCTCCTCCTGGCCTCTGTTAGCCTCTGTTCTATTTTCTGACTCTATGAATTTAACTGCTCTAGTTACCTCATAGAAGCGAAATCATAGAATATTTGTCCTTTGTGACTGGCTTGTTTCACTCAGCATAATGTCCTTAAGGTTCATACATATTGTGTAGCATGTGTCAGAATTCTCTTCCTTTTTAAGGCTGAGTACTATTCCAATGTGTGTATATACCACATTTTGTTTATATGTTCAGCTGTTAGTAGACACTGATTGCTCCCACTTTTTGGCTATTGTGAGTATTATTGCCGTGAACATGGGTGTTCGAGTCCCTGTTGTGCATTACTCAGAAGTGGAATTACGGGATCAAATGACAAACTGCTGTATTGTTTCCATAGTAGCTGCATTATTTTACATTCTTACCAGCGATGCACAGGGTTCTGCTTTTTTTTTCTCCCTATTTCCTTGCCAAAGCTTGCTCTATCTATCTATTTATTTATTTGATAATATCCATCCCAATGGGTGTGACGTATTTCATTTTGGTTTTAATTTGCGTTTTCCTGGTGGCTAGTGACGTTGAGCATCTTTTCATGTGCTTTTTTACCATTCGTATATCCCCTTTGGAGAAATGCCTGTTCAAATCCTTTGCCCATTTTAAAATTTCACCTTATGATTTTAATCCTTCTTCAACTTCCAAGCACTGCCCCTGGGCTAGGTACCTCACAACTTTTTGTTTTTCATTTTTACACTTCCATTTATTGTTACCCTTAAAAAATACATGTGGACTTTTTAAAATTATGAAAGTAACTCATGTTGATTATAGAAAAATTTGGAAATGCTGAAAATCAGAAAAAAATGGTATAAATTTGATATTAAATGGTAAGCATCATTAACTCTGGCTATAATTTTTTTCCATAGAGTTCCATCCTCAACTTTGTTTACTTATTTATTTTACTTTATTAAAATCTGACTACACATGTGATCTTATATCCTGTTCTTCTTTAACTATTTTTTAAATTTTGGAATGATTTTACATTGAGAAAAAAGTGGCAGAGAGAGTCTAGAGAGTTCTCACATGTCCCTTTGCCCAGTTTTCTGTAATGTTCTCAGCATGTGTTACCGTTGTCAAAACTGCGAAACCAGCATTGGTACATGATTATTAACTAAACCCTGGACTTTTTTTTGACATTCACCATTTTTTCCAGCAATGTCCTTCTACTTGTCTTGGATCCATCCCAGGACCCCACATTGTACTTAGTTCTGTCCCCTTGGGCTCCTCGGGTCTGTGACAGTTTCTCAGTCTTAACTTGTCTTTCGTGACCTTGACAGTTATGAAGACTACATCTCAGGTAGTTTGTAGAATGTTTCCCAATTTGTGTTGGTCTGGTATTTTTGTCACAATTAGACCAGAGTTCTGGGTAGCACGAGTTGGTAGGTGTTTGGGAAGACTATCAAAGAGATGAAGCTCTCCTTTGTAACATATCAGGGTGTATGCTCTCAACATGGCTTGTCAGTGGTAATTTCAACCTCGATCACTCACCAGCGTGGTATCTTCTAAATTTCTCCTTCGTACAGTTGCCCATCCTCCCTCCCCACACCCTCTATTCTTTGGGAATAAATTTTTTAAAAAGTTCAGCTCACAGGAAAGGAGGGGA
>AWHC01049536.1:0-10347 GCA_000465285.1 Eidolon helvum
CCGCAGCTGCCAGTGAACGAGGAGACCTTGTTCCAGAAGGCCACCAAGATAGGACGTTCCTTGGAGGGGGGGTTTAAGATCTCGTACGAGTGGGCCGTGCGCTTCATGCTGCGGCACCACCTGACGCCGCACGCGCGCCGCGCGGTCGCGCACAGCCTCCCCAAGGGCGTGGCGGAGAACGCGGGGCTCTTCATCGAGTTCGTTCAGCGGCAGATTCACAAGCAGGACTTGCCCTTGTCGATGATCGTGGCGGTCGACGAGATCTCCCTGTTCCTGGACACGGAGGTGCTGAGCAGCGACGACCGGAAGGAGAACGCCCTGCAGACCGTGGGCACGGGGGAACCCTGGTGCGACGTGGTGCTGGCCATCCTGGCCGACGGCACCGTCCTCCCCACCCTGGTGTTCTGCCGAGGACAAGTGGAGCGGCCCGCCGACGTGCCAGACTGCATCCTGCTGGAGGCGAAGGAGACGGGCTACAGCGATGACGAGATCATGGAGCTGTGGTCCAGCCGAGTGTGGCAGAAGCACACCGCTTGCCAGCGCGGCAAGGGCATGCTCGTGATGGACTGCCATCGCACCCACTTGTCGGAAGAGGTGCTGGCCATGCTCAGTGCCTCCAGCACTTTGCCCGCGGTCGTCCCCGCAGGCTGTAGCTCCAAAATCCAGCCACTGGACGTGTGCATCAAACGAACGGTCAAGAACTTCCTGCACAAAAAGTGGAAGGAGCGGGCTCGGGAAATGGCCGACACCGCGTGGGATGCGGCGTTCCTGCTGCAGCTGGTGCTGGCCTGGCTGGCCGAGGTGCTGGCTGTCATCGGGGACTGCCCGGAGCTGGTTCAGCGGTCCTTCCTCGTGGCTAGCGTTCTGCCTGGCCCCGACGGCAACATGAACTCGCCCACCAGGAATGCCGACATGCAGGAGGAGCTGATCGCGTCCCTGGAGGAGCAGCTGAAGCTGAGTGGGGAACAGTCGGAGGAGCCCTCAGCTTCCACGCCCCGGCCCAGGTCGTCTCCCGAAGAGACAGTCGAGCCTGAGAGCCTGCACCAGCTCTTTGAGGGCGAAAGCGAGACCGAGTCCTTCTATGGCTTTGAAGAGGCCGACCTCGATCTGATGGAGATTTGAGCGTCGGGGTCCAGAGGGGGTGTGGAGCGGGGCGGGACGGCGCGAGGGAGGGAGAGGGATTTAAAGAAAGGGGGTCTACCAAGTGGGGTATTTGGTTTATATTTTTTAATTTTATGCCACCACTGCCCCCGATGTTGACTGACACTTCCCTGTGGATTTGTGGATTATTAGGAAAACCAACAGCGAGCACGTCTGAGCCAAGGAGCTGGCCCACTGGTCATTCGCTTGTGCTAAAAACAGGTTTCTGTGACTTTTTTTTAAATTTAAATCACTGTGTTTGGTATTTTTCTGACAAAATCAAGAAAAGAAAAAAAAATCCTTCGTGGGCGAATGTTAAATTTTTTGTTTCCCCTTTTACCTCAATTGTATCATAGCACATCTGGGTTTGTTGGTTTGTTTTACTGTGTGGCCAGTGTCTTGGGGCCTGATGCCATCCAACCATTGTCAATGTGAGAGCATTTCCGAAGACGGGAAAGACAAAAATATGTAGTTCACAAACTGGTTTATTATATATATGGAAAAAAACTTTTTTCATTGTGGTCTTAACACTTTTATATAAAAACGAAAATGGAAAAAAAGTCCCACTGAACTCTCTCTTCCTTCTCCTTTCTTACTTTCCCTCTCGAGATGTTGGTTTCTCCAGCAATTCTAGATACAAAATTGTGGCTTTAAAAATGCATGAAACTTTTAATCATCCAGAATGATGAATAGATTTTTTTTTTTTTCCCTACCACCCTCCCTCCAGCAAAAACACGACAAAACCAATATCCTTTGCACTTGCTGACCTTGGCCCCTTCCCCATCCTCTCCCCATCACTCCGGACAAAGGATCACATGTGTCGTTAGCGAGCAAGAGGTACTGAGCTGATGAGAGTCAGGGTAGGAGCCATTCCCAGCGTGGGGTCTCCGTCCTGCAGACCCCAGGGGCAGCCCATGCTTTAACTTCATCCTGCTAAGTGGACAGTGCCCGTTCAGGAGACCGCGTGTCCCACAGCCAAGAGCTAATCGTGCAGGAAGCTAAATGTCGAACTTTAAAAAGACAGCCCACTCGTTGAAATCCTGCTTACCCTGTGGCTCTCCCTTATTTCTCTTAACGTTTAGAGCAGAATCTGACCTGCAGAAGAAGAAACGGGTGTGCACAGAGAAAGATACGACTCTTTATTTTTCACTGCCAGCTTCAAGGAAAAGTTTTTCTACAATTTGCATGAGAGTTTTTCTTTTTTTAATTGTATGTACTCATGGTTATAAACGAACATGTACTATAACAGAGAAAAGGAGCAGACATCTAAAGCCCACCTTTCCCAAGCTGCACCATCCTGTCCGTCCTGAGCCTTTCAGCGGCGTCTTCCTGTGAGCCAAGGAGGCGACCTGCACAGGCTTGTAAATTGTTCATCTTTAGAATGTACATAAGTGGAACATTTATTAAGATGAGGGGATATGGGTTTATAAACGATGTGGTTTTTTTTTCCTAGGTAAACCTATTTTAATAGTCTTTCACAGACTGGCAGATGCTCAAGATGCGATGGGCCTGGTGGTACAGGTGTGGTGTCTGTCACCACCTATTTCTCCTCACCCGGGTTTTTGCTTTTGTTTTTTTTTTTTGGTCTGTTTTTTAACCCCCAGAACACTATAATATAGTGAACTGGAGTGATCTCTCCCATAAACAGCTTGGCCAGCTTTGTGATCCGTGGCATCTGAAAACTGAACTGAGGATCCACCTGGGCTTCCCCAGCTTTTCGCCTGATGCCATTTTGACAGAATATGGACTTTGAAGTCAACCTTTTGCCTTTCAGAAAGATCAAGAACATGGTCAACTCTCTGTACAACGGCCTAACTCTTCTGTGGCAGTCTCCGTAGCAGACCCGGCCTTAGCCAAGCCGGGCTCCTGGCCTCTGCACACACTACGACTTTGATGGGTAATTTTTTTAAGACCAGAGAACCAACAGTGGGTCAGCTGGGGTTTGGCCAGGAAGTTATCTTTGTGGATTCCGCCTGCATGGCTTAGTAGTAGAAGGAAGTTTTTTTTGTTTTGTTTTTTTATAATTCAGTTTAATCAATAAACAAGTATTTATTGACTACTTTCTGTGTTGAGATTGAATGTGTAGAATATTCCAATTGGAAGCTCATGGTTTTCTTCTGCTTAAATATACTAGTTTGTTGTAATCGTGGAGAGATGTTTTGATTTCTCCCTCAGCTCTCATGTCACCGAATTTCTGTTAAGTTTCTGGGTGTGCTGCCTGTACTAACCTCAAAAAGAGGTTTAGCGAGGATGTGCATCAGAATTACCTAGGGCGTTCATTTTTTAAATTCAGGTTTAACACCATTCCAGGGATGGAATCTGGCTAATACTTCAACTCATTAGACTCACGGCTACACTTAGAACTTTTTCACGAATATACAGAACTTACAAAAGGTTTCCTGACAGTGACAGAAATTAGTAGCAGACTTGGACAAACGTTTAGATTAAATATTGAAATGACTTAGTATTCCCCATGTGGAGGCAGACTGGGGGAGGGACTGAGGCCATCGGTTCCAGCTTGAGGGTAACCTTATACAGAACAGCTCTACTAGAGACTACGTCTTTGAAAGTGTTTTAACTAAAATCACATTTGCAGCCAACAGCCGGAAACTATTAGAATCTAGTAATGGGTGGAAATGTTGAAAAATGGTAAGGACAGAAGCCAACTGTGTCATCACCCAAGGATTAAAGCTGGCTTCAGCACAGCCCCAGTGAAGACAGCAGCACATCCTCTGTACTGTCAAGCAGAGAACACCATTTGCTTTAGGAACCAAGATCCAAAGGGTTCTCTGACCCGGGCGGGGGGGAGATGGCATATGGCAGTACTTAGTAGTTTCGCTCTTGGTGTGACCTAGTCAGACAGAACACAACCACTCAGCAAGCATTCCAAAAGATTTATTTTACAAAAGAAAAGTGGTTTTGAACCTGCCAAGTTCAAAGTTGGAAGGAGGGTACAACTTCAGTTCTGGATAATCCACCTGTATTTCATTCAAAGCCACTAAAAAGGAAGAGCATAATAAAGTTGTGAAGCCATAGGAAAAGGAATCAATACCTAAAAGCAGTTCTATCCAACCAAAACACATTCTGCCCAAAGGACTTTTGGGTTGAGATTTCCAGGAAAATCTAACTTTGTGCAAGCCAAGGGGCCTCTCAACTCTACCACCTATTTTTTTCTTCTATAATTTAAATTTCAATCACCTGATCATGTGGGCAATATCCCAGTTGGTCTCTGCAGACAGTGGTCCCTCTATTTCAACACCTTTTTCGGTTACGGTGGCGATTTGAAACTGGAAGAAAGAAGCTCTCAATAAAAATATCCGACCCCACGTGAAAGGGTCAAGTAGAGGGCCTTCCCCAACATGAAACAGGAGCCAGTAGTGGGGCAACTGTTCTCCAGAGCTCAGATACCGCAGGCATTTGCAAGTATCCGAACCTGGTGAGTAGAGTCCCAGCCCCTTTACTCGCCCCCTCCTCACCCGGTTGTAAGAGCGGGCATCCCGGTAGTACAACACTCGCATGCAGCGTTCCACTAGCTCACGGGCCTCGGTCTGGCTCAGCACTGGCTTCTTCTCCAGGATTTCTCGCAGCAGAGGCTAGGGAGATTGGGGGGCGAAAACATGGGAGGTATCGGGCTGAAGAGCAGGCTATTTTGGAATATGCAAAAATGAGTGGAAGGTGACATTCCACCTGCTGCCACACCAGAATGAACTCTGCCTGCTTGTGCTCAGACCTAGGGTATCCTCTCCACATGGCTACTGACTCCTGAACATACCACCTTGTCATAAGGATGCAAGTGCCACTCACAGCCTCTGGACTGCAAAGAAAACCATCTGCCCAGCAGGAGGGACCCTAGCCTGTTCCTCATCTCAGAATTTCAAGGGAAGAACAACCATTCAACCCACTAACTCCCACTGCCTACTGTCTTCCCCTCTCCCCCACCTCTCAACTACTTACCTGAGCCAAGTATCTCTGGACTGCAAAGAAAACCATATGCCCAGCAGGAGGGACCCTAGCCTGTTCCTCATGTCAGAATTTCAAGGGAAGAACCACCACTCGACCCACTAACTCCCACTGCCTACTGTCTTCCCCTCTTCCCCACCTGTCAACTACTTACCTGAGCCAAGTATGCACCGTAACCAGTGGCCACGGAAGGAGCTTCATAGGCGACACCAAGCATGTCCACGTAACCCAGGAAGCTAACGAGACACAGTAGGTCAAAGAACTCATTTCACCTTAGGTTTATGTACCTTACCCGGAGGATGGGATCATGGGGTCTGAGTTAGAAGTGGGATTTACTTAGGGGTAAGGGACAGACACTACAGGGCACGTGAGGTTAGGGTGTCAAGGAAATGTTCTTTGTATTTAAGTCAACCTCTCTCCATCGGAATGGCCTCCGATGACGACGGTGTTCCACAGGGGGTTCATCTTGGAACGGCGGCTGTACATGGCCCTGGTCAGCCAGGAGTGAATGGCTCTGGGGCTATAGCTGTGCCCATCTCCCAACAACTCCTCATCGATCCTTAAAATTAAACGGTCGTGAAAAAAAGGAGCATGACAGTCGCCCCCAAAAGACGTTACCACGGCCTCCCCCGATTTACGCCCGCTAATGTGGCAAGCTAGCTGCTGCACACACATCTTCCACCCTAATCATTCTCCCTGTCCTCTGCTACAGCCTCTTAAGAGGACTTCTTAAGGGGATAAAAAACAAAACAAAACAAAACAGCGGATCCCCTCCCTACTAGGGAACTGCGCCCTGTTCTCTAGCTGACTTACACCATCTGGCCGAGAACTTGCTTCAAATACTGGAAATCGGCGTAGTCTCCGGAAGCGCCCAGCATGGTGCTGTCGTTGACTCGCATAATGCGAGAGATGTTGCGGAAACGCGCCAAGGAGCCGTAGGAGCCCAGCATGTCTGCGGCAATCACCACGCCGCCGTCGAACTTCACGCCCAGGACCGAGGTCCCGGTCACCATGGGGTTCCTGGACAGAGAGAGGGAGGCCTGGAGGGGTGGCGCGGGGGAGAGCCGAGTCCCATTCCGCGTAGGGGATTCCGCTGCGGATGTTCCGAGGCTCCGGTCATTCCCCGGGCCTCGGTGCCCGGAGCTCCCCCTCGCCTGCCCCGGCTCTCGGCACCCGCCGGTCGCGCCAGGCCCCACGGGCCGTGCCCCACGCAGGCCGAGGCGCCCAGGACTTACTGAGTGCGCGTAATCGGACCCCGACAGAACGCGGACGCCGGGTCCACGGAGGAACCCAGAGTGGGAGGGACGCGGTAAAACTGCCCGGGGGCCGGACCCCCAGCCCAGAGTCCGAGCCGCGACTCCCCAAACGCTTCCATCTTAGTCACGGTTGCAGAAAAAGTGAAAGCGCTTGCGCGGACGGAAGCGGAAGTGATCCTTGGGGCCACGCCCCTCTTTTTCCTGCAAGCCGCTTCCAGCAGCCATGTTGGTGAGGTCAGGACTGACCCTACTACGGTCTGGCGGGGCGGGGACAGCCAGAGAGTTGGAATTGGGCGGAGGTGCGTTGGGTGGCAGTGGAATGTGGACTGGATCAGACTGTTCCGAAGCACAAATTCAAGGAAGAAAAGGGTGGTGTGGGAGGTAGGAATGAGGATTCACCGCATTTGTGAAACTTGTAACAATGAGCTCAAACGCTAACTGCTGATTTTAGCTTGTGTTAACCTGCTTGCTTGCGTGGCATTAGAAATGATCAATTGTGTATAAGCTGGAAATGACTGTTTGACTATCACCATAGAAACATAGGCTACTAACTATGGAAACATAGACTACTAACTATGAAAACATAACATTCTAATAATGAGCTTTCTGCTTCTGTACCCCGCTTGCACACCTGAACTGTAGGTTGCTAGAGCAACCCTTTGTGTTCAGACAGAATGAAGAATGGGACTTGGGGCTTAAAAACCCTGTACCTCTGCATTTTGGGGCTGCTCCTGACAAGGACAGCCACCGGCTAATAAACAGCCCTAAATGAGCATACTTGGTTTGGTCTATTCTGTACTGGCCACAACACCTAGGCCGTATGTTATAGACCATTGCTCATAGGCTACAAGCCTGTACAGCGTGTTAATTTACAAAAAACAGTTCAAACATTTTTTTGTATTCTTCCTTTCTCCCCCTGTTGTACTCTATCCACATTATATCCACATTATCAGATCATACAGCCAATGTACTATAATCTTTTCCTCTGAAACCCCTTTACTCTTGGTTCTACAAGTGTGTGTGTGTGTGTGTCCCCGTGTGTGTGTGTGTGTTATATAAAAATATATATAAAACAGTCCTCCTTATGTTGATGTTGCTCTAGTCATTTTGTTTGTCTAAAATTTTTTTCTAGATCCTTCCAGGAGGGCTCATGGATTTTACATTCTCTTAGGAAATGCTATTTACAGTTGTCTGTACCCTTCAAGCTTATGAGTTACTTTTGCTGGGTATAAAATCCTTGGCTCACAGTTTTGTCTTTGAGTGGATCTTAGTTATATTATTCTAATCTATTCTGATATAAATTATTCCTGTCAAACAGTCTGATGACAATATAATTTTTCCTTTTATGTTTTTATATATGTGGTGTATTATTTCAATATGTCGTTAAAAAATATATTTTTTAATTTTCCTCAATTTACAGCTTTCCGTGTGTAGTGTCTCCTCTGCTTTGGTTTCCTCATTCAAGACTCCTATCATCCATATATTACAGCTTTTGATCTTCTTATCTTTAATATGTGTCACTATCTCTTGAATCCCTAATAACTTTTATGTTTAGCTTAAAAATTTCTTTACCTTCTCTTTCTTTTAAGGCACTATCTGTTGTATTTACTCAATTTTATATTCCCTCTAGTTTAGACTTCATTTTTCAAGAGGTTTGTTCTTTGATTTCCAATTTATTTCTGAGTTTCATCACCTCACAGCTGCTTTTCTCTCATTCTGATTTACGTTGTTCTTTCTTGCATAATTTCCTCAGTATCTTTCAGATCATTTTGAAACAGTAGATTGCAGGTTGTTCTGCTTGTAGGCACATCTGTCTATCTGGCATGCTTTCATTGTCAGCAGGGTTGTTATTCTGCTCTTTATTCTCTTTTTTCTTATTATAACCGTGTAGGATTTTCCCTCAGTCCTTATCTGTCGCTCATTCCTTTTAGAGACGTTAGTATTCCTGAACTTTGAGAAAGCATGCTTCAGGATAGCTTTTCAAAGTACAGAACTCCCTCTGCTATTGTTTTTGCATCATGTTGCAGAAATACTTGTTCACTATGATTAAAGTTGAATGAGGTTAAAAGGGTGAGGCCCTAATCCTATAGGACTGGTGTCCTTTATAAGATGAGGAAGAGATATCAGATCTCTCTTTCTCTCTCTCCACAGGCACAGCAAAAAGGCAGCCATCTCTAAGCCAGGAATAAAGGCATCACCAGAAACCAACTTTGCTAGCACCTTGACCTTGGACATCCCCCCTCAAGACAGGTGAGAAAATAAATTTCCTTTAGTTAAGCCACCCAGTCTGTTTTATTTTGTTACAGCTTAAGCCAACTAATACAGATTGTATCAAACCTTTACTCTCATAAATGGTATATGACTCTGTAATTAGAACATATCCAATTTCCTCACACCCTCAAAACCACTAGATGTTACAGTTATTTTATTTTTGCCAAACTGATGGTGAAAAATAGATCTGTTCTTTTAAAGAGTGTTATATTCAAATCTCTTCCGCTATGAATTACTTCTTTGTAGTCTTTACACTTTATTTTCTTTATGTGTTCCACTTTTTAAAATTTGGATCTTTATTCTCTAGGTTTCTTTTTGTAGCTGGTATGAGATAGTGGACGTACCTTGATTTTCTTCCTTATCAATAAACTTATTCCAGTTCCATGTACAACTAAACATCCTTTTCTTTTGTCTATTTTTGTCAAATAATAAGTCCTTAAACATACTTAAAATTTGTAGGCTCTGTTTCAGTGATGTATTGCAGTTACATTGTAATAAATTTTAACATTAAGTAAGGCAAAAAAAATAAATAAATAAAAGAATAACACCCCAAGAAAGTTTTTAGAACTTTCATAGCAATTTCTATGCTATGATTCTTCCATATGAACTTTCAAATACTTTTTTCCATTCCTTCATATATGTGGGGATTCCTAATGGAATATAATCATTAATTTGAAAAAAATCGACATTTTTATATTAAATTTTCCATCTAGAAATATGGTTCGCCTTTTCATAGAGTAATTTCTGGATTTTTAAAGTAATAGTTCACATTTTTCCTCATATAGATCATGGATGTTAAATTTTTTATTTTTAAATAATTTTCTGAACTTAATTCCTTACATCAAAGTAAAGGAGAGAGCCCATAGGATCGTATCAATAGATGCCCCCAAAAAGCACTTTATGAAAGTCAGCAGCTGTTCCTAATAAAACTCTGCAAAATAAGAATATAAATGGAAGACATAAACATAAGAATGCCTATTTTCCCAAAACCAACAACGAAGATAATTGCCGAAGTATTCAAGTCAGGAGCTAGACATGGAAGCCCACCATTGCAAGTGTTCCCTTTTCCCCAAAATCCTCACTAACACCTGTTACTTCTTGTCCTTTTGATAATAGCCATTCTCACAGGTGTGAGGTGATAGCTCATTGATTTGCCTTTCCCTGGTAATTAGTGATGTCGAGCATCTTTTCATGGACCTGTTGGCCACCTGAATGTCTTTAAAAAAAAGTCTATTCAGATCTTCTGCCCAATTTTAGTTGGATTGTCTGGGTTTCTGTTTGTTTGTTACTATTGAGTTGTATGCATTTTTTATGTATTTTGGGTATCAACTCATTAAGAGGCATATGATTTGCTGATATTTCTTCCCATTCGGAACTGCTGGTGTCTCCTCTTTGCGGGCGATGCCAAACCTCGAAACCAGCTGAGCCCAGAGTTGTGGAACTGCAGGCAAAAACGTTGTGACCGAGCTGTTGGGGGTCATATTGAGATGCCCCACTCCCACCTCCCCCACCCTCTCCCTGGGTGCATCATGGTCTGTCTGAGAGAGAAACGAGGCCGCACAACGGTTGCTGGTTCAGAGCATAAACCGCTCTCTGTGATCAGCACGGAAGGTTCTGCCATAACCGAGCGTCTCAACGGCCAGCTGCTGTGAGAGGAGTAGGTGGTGAGCCGAGGGGTGGGCAAGAACGTAGACATCAGAGCCTGGATTCAGAAACAGGC
>AWHC01049539.1:0-11083 GCA_000465285.1 Eidolon helvum
TGCGTGTCTTCTTCACCACGCAGTGGATTCATTCACGTCGAACCCAGGGCCGGCAGCCCTGGGACTCACGCCAGACGCAGCTCCTGGAACTCACGTGTTTTCTTCGTAAGACGTGTCACAGCTTTCTCGTGCTCGGGGACACTAGACGGCGGTTGGGCGTTAGGGGTCATTTAAACAGTGAAAGGCGAAGAAAAAGCCCCCTGAATGCACAAAACACACGGCACCAGACTGGGAAAAAGACGCATGTTTGCAGTGTGACTGGTGAGGCAGCCTTGGTTGACCTCTGCTGGTAACGCGTGTGTCAAGTGACTCAAAAAATTGTCCCTGCTGTGTACGTGTCTTTGAATGACCGCGAACGCCCCACGAGTATTGATTTCGGGGTTACAAATATGTTTGAGCAGGTAGGCAAATCTGCCAATACCAAATCCACGAACGACGAGGACGGACTGTAGCTATTTCAACCTAGTGCTGTTCTTTCCTGATAAATCACAATCTCCTTGAGAGAAAGAGCTATTTTTATTTATCTCTATACTTCCGCGCAGAACTAGCCCAAGGCCTTATTCATATTAAGTGCTCGATAAATTATTGGATTGTCTAAAAGAAAGGTCTCTACAGCTTGGGGGTCCAGGATGCAACTTTTTAACTGCTCCTGCCTTTCCTTCAGATACTATTAGTGCCTTCGACGGGAGATGACCTCACGACAGGGCCGGTAAGTGGAACTACGCCCATCTCTAAGGCGATCCTTCTTCTTTTAACGCCAGAGATATTGGGGGCGACCGGACGGATATTTTGTACCTGTTGAAAATGTGCTTTGAAAAGAAACCGCCTGCTAAGGAAGTAACGTGGTGCGGCTGTCCCAGCCTCCTGCAGGCGGGGAAGCAGAGGGGGAGGGGCCGCGTGGGAGCAGGGGGGGCCGCTCTGGGCCACGGGCCCTTTGTAATCGTGACAGAAGCCTGGTGTTCGCCAGGGAAGAGGCGGCTGGTTTTCTTTCTCATGGTTGTTGGTTAATGCGTCCTACGCACCGACGAGAAATGCATAATCCTCTGCTGCAGGTTTTTTTTTTCCTTTCTTTCTCTTTTTGATGAGGTTGGCTTGCCCCTCCCGCCACCCCCACCCTTTACCTTTCGAATGGGATGCAAAACCAGTGAGGCTCTTTTGATGGACACCGATGCGCTTTAGCTGTGCAAGGCTGCAATCGAATCTGAACTGTTTTTATTGCCGTAACAGCATTATCTGTGCGATGATCTTGTGTGATTTTCTAGCTCAGTGGGAGACAAGTAATTCCTTTACCAAGCAACCATACAGGTACCTTGGCGAGTAACTTGTGAACCTGATGCTTGTGGTTATGTTTTGAGGACCGATACTTAGCCAGACGTTTCAAAGCTTAAGAGCAACACGCATTGGGCTACGAAGGCTCACGTTAGGTCAGGAGCCGATAGATATTGCTGGGTTTTGACTCGCTGGCGCCGTTCACCTTCACAGCGGCGACCTCCTAAAACCACAACGTGGGAGAATGTGATTGGGAAAATAGAAAGAAACAGTCCCGCACATCAGCCACGATCCTCACGCCCACCCGCATGCACCTTTGCGAGATGACGTTGATACCACTCCGCTGAGCGGGTGGCATCGGTCGGGCCCCCCTGTGAAGCCGGCCGGGCTCTGGGACTCGCTCTGGCTCGCAGTAGGCGAGGGCAGGGACGGTGTGTCGTCCTAAGTGTCCTGAGGCTTGTGCCCCTCTTCTGTCTTGGAGCTGTCACTGTCCAGCTTCCTGGAAGCTACGGACACAGTCAGCACCCGGCCGAGCCGGGCCCAGCAGATGCACTCGGAGGGGGCCCAGGCCACGTCTTTTGACCGACAGAATCACAAACTAAATAAATGCTGCTTCAGGTGTTACGCTTTGGGAATGTTTGCAATGCAGAAAACGTTGACATACACATTTCTAAAAGATCTCCAATTGTAATACAATGAGCATACGGCAGTCGTGACCTGAAAACAATCTCTTAACTGCTCCCAAATGGCAGCATTTTCGAGGATTTAACAAGTTGAAAAACCCTTAATGTAAACAATATTTCGACTTCGATAATTTTAAGTCTCTTGGGTGGAGCGATCAGAATTGTTAACCTTTGCCTCGTGACGCTAAAAGCCAACGTAGTTCTCCTCTGCGGTTAGCAGTTCAATGGCAGATACCAGGGAGATGGGGAGGGGGCCCCCCTGCAAGGCCTCTGGTCGTCAGGAAACAACGCAAAATGAAACATGACAACGCACTCCAAACAACTCTGCTGTCCCCAGAATCTGCGTTCTGCAAAGCGAAAGGGAGGAGAGAGAGAGAGAGCCAGAGAGAGAGAGAGAGAGGAAGTTCTAGTGGGAGATTTTCACTCCTTCAGCGTTGTGAACCTTTGTAAGAAGCGTCTACACTGCTCTGCTCGTGATCATTAAGTCAACTCTGCTCAGCACTCCTCTCCAGCGGGGATGTTACAGCAAGAACCTTCGAAGCCAGAAAGCAACACACGCTTGTGAAATTGCTTTAATCGCGAATTACGTGGAAACCGCTCGGAGCTGTTTTCATGGCGACACATTTTGGTCCCCATTCTCTGGGCAGGTGATGGGGAACTGGGACCCGGGGAAGCTGCAGGAGCCGGAACGAGGCAGTTAAGACGGATTCAGCGAGAGGCTGTCTATGCACGTGGACTTGGCCTGACGCGCGCCTCTCACCGCCTCCGAAGACAAAAACCTGGTCTCCATGACACAGGTGACAGCGCCTGTGAAAGCTGGTGTGTCCATTTCCCGTGACAATAAAACTCGACGCTTTTCTCCTTTGTAGTTAGCCGTTCAATTCTGCGCATGGAGCTTTTCTTATTTTCCTAGTGATGCCTTGACACGAAATGCGTTATTTTTCCACGAAGCACGCAGGTTCATCGTATGAAGTTCGAAATGTCCGAAGAGGAAAAAGTGAGCGAAGTCACCTGCCCTCGCGGGTCTCGTCTGTGGGCACCTAGTTCCTGTCCCCTGAGGCGACCACTGTCTACGCTTTGGGTTCCTTCCAGACACTGCTTTTAAGCGTCAACGTGCGACAGCTAATACGACTTGCTCACCGAACCCTATCATTGCGTCTGTTTTCTTCTGGGCATGAAGCTGGATGACATGGCCACCTGCCCTGTGGTGGTGTGAGGCCCCTGTGACAGTGCTGGCCGGCAGGTGGGGGCGGGGGGCGCTCTGTGTCACTCCTAGTCCGTGCTCCCGGAACCCCCACCGGCTCCTCATGCTCTCCTCGTCACCGTTCTGTTGCAGAAGGCAGACCCTGGTGGGTGGCAAAGCCCACGACTGAGGGGACCTGGGTCCCTAAATGATGTCATCACTTTTCCCCAGTCGGGGACTCTAATGAGGCTGCTTTGTGACCTGACAGGGCTGGCCGCGGTACTAGCTAACTTACCTTCATGGCTCTCCAACGGGGCCGCCGGAAGCCCCCTGCGGGGGACGTGTGGCAATCACCAGAGGCGTTTCGGGTTGTCACACCTGGGGGGTGATGGAACTGTCATGGTCCACTAGGGCATCTAGCCAGGGATACTGCCCTATGCCCTACGAGGCACAAGCCGTCTGCCACCCCCACCGTCGGAGAACCCTGTCCCCACAGGCCACCGCTGCTGCGGTGCCGACGCCTGGCTGACCCCGGTCTGTACGCGCCTTCCTCTCCTGGTCCTCGAACGGCAGCACTTTATGCCTTTCAGGAAGCCATGCTGTCTGTCCGCCTCTCCCTGCTCCGCCCAGAAATGTCGCTGCTCGCCGCGCCTTGCCTGTCTCTGTCCCGCACTGAGGGACGGGGTGTCTCGTGCATGGCAGCAGGATGAGTGGGCGCTGATCGGATGACATTGGAAAGGCGTCCCTTTGTCCCGGGCTTGTGACCCCAGGCTCTGAGAGACTCCTGCACCCTGACCTCCTCCACACGCAGAGGGGTTCTGAGCCCTGACGTCTTGTCGTCTTGTCGTCTGCAGCAGTATTTGTAAACTTGAAGGGGAGGGGTTCCTCCTTTCCATCCCCCTCCCCGCCCCCAGTTCTGTCCTCTGCCATTTGTACTGCAGTTCACTGATTGCAGATCTTTGCCCAAAGCGACCCGATTGTGTCCTCCCTGCGACCCCTCCCCGGACACCCAGCACAGTGCTTCCGCCCCAGAACTGCTTACTCCATTACATACAAGGTGAAACTCTGGCTGTGACCCGTGCCATTGATTTGAAGGCACCGACTTTCTTCTAAACAATTATGCCACAGCCCCTGGGACCCCTGCTCTGCCGGCCAGGGTTTCTGCTTCTCCTGAGCATACAGCTCGGGCTTCTGAGCAGGCCAAGAGAAGAATAGTTATTAATCGCTTAGCTGGATTTTGTTGACATTTCTAGTGAACTAGATTTTGATGTCACTTCTAGTGAACTACTTGTCATCTGTGTTCCTGGAGCCTGTGCAGCCGAGGACGTATGATCTGCAGAATACCTCAGACGGCTCCCCAACCCCCAGTAACTGTTTACAGTATCCTACCCTACAGGTGGCCACGGGCAGGATACACAGACACAGTATTGGCCTAGGGTAGCCTACAAGTTTCTTTTTGTATCATTCCCAACAGGCGAGCTGGTTTTGTAACCAAGAGAAGCCGGCTGTTTGGCACGGACGGGTTAATCGGTGTGACTTGGGTCCTTTTCCGCTGGTCTTGCAATTTCTCTGCAGGCCTGGAAGTCAGCTATTTTTGGCGTCTGTCCTTGGCTGACACCTCCTTGCATCTCCAGATCCTTGTGAGAAGTGACACTATGCAAAGGGACACGGGCTAATGCTCGCCCAGGGGTTTACCGGAGAGCCTGGGGGATGTGCGGCAGCAGCCTGACCTTGAATTGGTTTGCGATGTATCTCCTTCTTATCCCAGCCTCTCCGAGGAGTCTTTCCATTTGAACAGTGTACCCTGGAGCCAAACAAAGATTTCTTCGCAGAAAGAACAGGCACGATGTGGCCCTTCTGCTTATCCGCCTTGTTATGAGTACTGCTTCGGAGTCCCTTGACCACCTCCCTTTGCTGAGCCAAAATGATGGTGGAGAACAACGAGCCAGGGGGATGGGGAAAGAGGGAAAGAAACACCAGCTCACCTGAGACTCTGGGGAAGAGGTGAGGTTCTTGTTGCCCCTCTCCCCACATTTTTGTCATGGATTCAAAGAAAGCTTTGTCCCATTAGACGTGCAAGGGAGTCTTTGCTGGAGGGTGGTTATAGAGGCAGCTGGGGCATCTCCAGGAAGGGTGTAGGTTACATGTGACTTGAGGCCCCTGGAGGTTGTGGGACGTTGCACAATGACATGCTCGACCCGTTAGGCACCCAGTGGGTTTCGCTTCCTGTGCGTTTCTCTGAAACACTTGCCAGGTTACCAACCGTCCTCACCATCTTGCAGAACTTTTGCGCTGAAAAAAACAATTTTTTTTTCCTTCGGCTTTTAGGATTCCTGATGCTCTTGTCTTTTAACATGCATTCATAGTTAAAATAATAAAAGCAACGCATTGCCTGTGGCAAAATTGAAATTCTAGGGAGGGCAGGCAAAGTTTTGCCACACAGGCTCCTCTTAAAAACAAAAAGAGCAACAACAACAAAACACTAAAAAAGCAAAGAGCAGCCCCTTTTCCTGGATGTCCTGGAGCTAAGCAGTCATCATCTGTGCATGACTTCTTAAACAGAAGTGACAGGAAGGTGGCATTCAAGGCACTCGGGAATGAAACCCAGTGTCCCTGGCTGTAATGCAAGTGACCCCGCCCCTCCCCCACAGAAAGATGCTAGTAACCACACCGTAAGAATTCTTTTTAGGAAAGAGAGGACCAAAATAGCAGATTTCCATCTCAAGGATTTAACAAAAACAGTCCACACGTGGAGGATTTTCTTTAAAGTTAGAAATGAAACAAGTCACCTCCGAGGAAATGGCAGAATGTGTTTCCTGAGCGTGAGGTATTTACGATCTGAGTTTTTGCTCTTGCTTTGCGGGCGGGATTCTCAGAGACCCTCCGCCGAGAGAACCCGCGGGGCGTTGGGATTTTTCCCTACCTGGCTCGGGAGAGCGGAGGAGGAGGTAGGAAGACGGAGTAAGACAGACTGCGCCATGCACGCCCTAAACCCAGCGTGAGCCACGGGTGAGCGCGGGGGGCAGGGACAGGCACCCACGTGCTCTGAATTTCCCTGCATGACTCCGTGCGCGTGGCGGGTGTAGACGCCTGGAGATGAGACGTGACATTTCAGCCAAGGGGCGTATGAGCCCAGCAGCCAGAACGGACTGGCCAGCGTGAGCCACAGGTGAGCGTGGGGGGCAGGGACGGGCACCCACGTGCTCCGAATTTCCCTGCATGACTCCATGCACGTGGCGGGTGTAGACGCCTGGAGAAGAGACGTGACATTTCAGCCAAGGGACGTATAAGCCCAGCAGCCAGAACGGACTGGGTTTACACCGCTTCATCAAGGGGCAGGTGCCGTTGACAACTGCGTAGGGACAACCAGGGCCGTGCGACTGGCCCTCACAGCGTGGGGGTGTTCCGGCCAAGCGGGGCGCACGTTACGAAGGGACATTCGCAGGACGTCGCCCCTGGAGTGCTGGGCACAGACGCCAGAGGAAGAGGTTCGAGGGCACGACATCAAGGAACCCTGGACAAGAAGTGGCCATCGGCAGTGACCAGGCTTTGCCATCAGCCTTTCTCTCCTGCCCAGGCCCTTTGAAACTGACTGGCAAGCGAGTCCACCGTAGGTTGAGTAAGAGGTTCGATTTTTGTGGAATCTATCCATTCCGGCCACAAATACATTACAGCTCCTTAGATCCTTTCGCCCGTTTTACAAATCCATCAAGAAATGTAGGGCGAAACAACGAAAAAAAGGAAGCTCATTTAAAAAAACAAATACAATGCATATTTTCACTGTGTGGATACTAACAAAGTGGGAACAGAATTTCACTATTGAGAAAAGGAGAAGTGCTTAAAAGGTTAATTCTCTTCTTAAAAAAATGAATTGTATGGGCAACTGATGATCGCCTCATCCTTGTCCGCAGGATCCAGGGGTCCGTGTGTGGGTCCCCGGCCGTGGCAGTGGCTGACCTGGAGCCCCAGGGGACGTGTGACTTCAGCGTGGGCGGAGTGGCGTCGAACTTGGACACCGAGGGCCAGGACCTGCACAGCGCATGGCTTCCGGATGCTCAGGTGGGGAACAAGTGGGGTCCGGACTGGGCCCGAAGGCGTAGAAGGCAGGAGGAGGTCAGCAGGGGGCAGTGCCAAACGGCAGGAGGTAGGGCCCCCATGGGGACACCCCTTGGAGCCAAGGCTTCTTTATGGGGACGGTGGCAGCGAGCCAGGCCCGGGTCAGGGCCAGGCCGGGGCGAGAGGACTCGAGCGAAACCCAAGATGCTGGCGCGGGCAAGGAGTTGCCCTTCATTCCACAGCAGCTTCACCCCAAAGGCACAGGAGGGAACCTCAGGCTGTTCCACGAAGGGACGACACTCCCCTGGGACCGGCCGTGGGCAGAGAAGCCCGTTCCAATTAGGAGCAGTGAGTGAGGGTCGTGGGGACATGACGAACACCCTCCTCCATGAGCGAAGGTGGCGAACGCCTGTGCGCATCCACCGGCCCCAAAGCTGCCCTCAGGTACGTGCCGATAACGGAGCGGGAGCCTGAGCCGGGGGCACCTGCGTCGCCCACGTCGGGTCAGTAAAAACAACGAAGACGTTAGCAAGGTGGGGACAGGAGGCAGGAGCGAGGGCGCTGACCTGCTCCCGAGCTCTCCCACCTTATTTAAGCGTCAACTACGATGAGCGGGCGATGAGCGGGCGAGGATGCTGGCGACCTTTCTCGAGCTGAAATCGGAGTACGGCAGGCCTGGCGCCGCGGGCATTTCCGTGGGACCGTCGTCTGTGCTGGGGACGCCCTGAGCGGCATCCTTGGTCCCTACTCCCTAGATGCCAGAAGCACCACCCTCCCCGTCTGTGACAACCGAAGTCTCTGCAGACTCTGCCTCGTGCCCCCTGGGGACCTGCACTTTTCAAACTGGGGAGGGAGAGATGGTTCCTCAAATCGAGAGTGGGTTGTGACTTCAGTGCAGTAGGTGGCGGCCAGCGTCGAAAAGAGTGAACTGAAATTGGATAAACGAGACAACGACAGCCTGTCACTCACGGTGAGGGTCAGGACGATTTCGCGAACACTCGACGTGCGCCGGTCCTCCGTTTCGACGGGAAACGTGCTTGACCGTGGACGGAGGTTTATCCAGAGAGAACGCAACACCTCACGGCGTCAGGTGAGGTGGGCTGAAGGACACACAGCGTGACTAGCCACCCGAGGCCCGGGGGTTCAGCGTGCACCTCCCCAGTGACCTCGGCTTGCGGATTATTTCACCGGCCGCGTGGGAAAGGCATTGCGGCTGGGGTCGTCCGGGCAGAACGAAGGGAAGGACTGACCCCAGCGCACACATGAAGCGACAGGGGCTTGGACCGGACGGAGCAGCCGTGCGGAGTGACATGTGAAAGGGTACACTAGCGTCTAACAGCAGGAGTCTGGCACGGGCTAGCCTTACGGTGGCCTGTTTTCAAGGCATTTGGTCTTCAACTGGCCCGTGTTCAGGGACTCTATTCACTTGGAAACAGTGCCCGCAAAAATCGTTAAACAAAACTTATATTGAGATGATTCACGTACCACAAAATTCATCCAGTGTAAACGTGCAGTTGGGTGTTTTCTTAGTACAGAATTGTGCAATCACAACTATAGTCTAATTTTAGAACATTTCCATCACCTCCCACCCCTCCAAAAAATATGGTACCCTTTCCTCATCCACTCCCCTGCAACAACCAGGCAGCTACTTCTGGTCTCTATACCTTACTTAAGCTTCTCTACCCAATTCATATAAATGGAGTTCTATACTACGTAACCTTCTGCGTCTCAGCCTAACTTCTCTGAGGTTCGACCACATTGTAGCCCGTATCAGTAACTTCATTTCTTTTTATGGTGAATAATATTCCGTTGTATGATGGACCACATTTTGTGTGTCTCTTTTTCTGTTGGTGGATGTTCGGGTTACTTGCACTTCTTGGCTCTTACAAATAATGCGCCCGGGAGCGTTTGTGTGGGTCCATGTCAACGAAGGTTTTTGGACCCCATTTTAACACTGAAGTCGATGAAAACAACAGCAAACCCACTCTGTGGGGCCTGAGGGCGTAGAATGGCTCTGGCCTCAATTCTCATTTGCTACGAAGACAGAAGGTGACGGTGACATTTTGTGAAAGGACAGTTGTATTCTTCTTGTGGTTCATTTTTAAATCAATATTAAAGTGTGAGGACTAACGGGGGGAAATGATTTGCTTGTGATGGGCACGAAAAGAGGGACTCACTGAAGCTGATCACTGGGGATGTCCTCCAGACCTGTGAAGGTCAACGTGAACAGGTCCTACTACACCGAGAGGCCTCCATCGTGTCCCACCACGTAGAGATTTGTGCCCTTAATTTATAGCCACTGAATTTATATATAATCAGTGATATCAAGCATCCCGCCAAAATGTGCATACGCGTATAAATACAAAACACTAGATATTTAGCAGAGAATACAACAGAAGGGAAAATTCCCACTCCTTGTCACAAGCATTTGTGCTTTGCTGGATACCCATGGCAGGCAGAGCTCAACGAGAGTTTTTGTCCCAGGCTCCTTGCAAGACTGGGACATTCAGATATGTGCCATGCTCTCCAGACGCTGGGAGCATCCTTATACCCCTCTGTGGACCATCTTCTTCTCTCACCTGAGGCCTCACAAGACAAGACTTAACTCGTGGCTGGCAAACTTGCCCAATGTTTTTTTTTTTCCTACATGTAATACTGGAAAGTTTCAAATAGGAGGTCCAAACAAATAAGAAAAGTCAACACATTTATCCATGTTCAGACCAACTATTCATTCCTCGCACTGAGGGCTGGGTTGAAAAAGGTGACTTAGGTATCCCCGCAAGCTGGGGTAATTGAAGATCTATTTCTTAGAGGAGTGTCCTGCATACAGGAAGAGAACGGTTAATAAACTGGCACATAAAATTCCACGTGGTGGAATTTTAAGCCATCATTAAAAATATGCCTTTGAAAACTATTCAGTGACCCAGAAAAATACTTTTAAGACTAGGTAACAAAAGCAGAATGCTGTTTTTACAGCGTGGGCCCGGTTTTACGAGTTACCTCTCATTTTGGGATGAAAACATTTTCTGCACAGAGGAAAACGCCAGGCACGTCACGCACGCGAAAGTTAACACTGGTCTGGTCTGGAAATTTGTGTTTTCTTGGACGGAGAATGGGCGATGCTTCATTGTCTTATCAGGAAGAGCCAACATTCTCTCATACCTGAGCGGCAAAGCCATAGTCAAGTGACAGAGATGTCATCGGCTGGCCCAGGCATTTCTAACTTTCGAATCCTCTCGCTGTGATTACGCAACAGCGCAGGCTCCGGAGGTTTCGCTTACGGGGCACCCGACACTCGGCTGCACAAGACGAACGTGGAGCGCCCGGCCTCCCGCGCGGTTGACTGTCCTGGGGGGCGCGCGACGTTCAGAGACACCCTCTGTGTCCGCCGAGAGGACCCAGAGCCCTACAAGTGTGGGCCTGGTTTTCCCTTCCCTAGTACCTCCCAGTGCTCCCCTCCCCCATCCAGGGGCATCCCTTGTACACCCCTACATCCATCTATCCCCAAGCCCCGCCAAGGGCCCGAGGACTCCCCCCGGGGAGGAAACGGCGCGCGCGGGCAGCGTTTCGGGGCGCAGCAGCGTTTCGGGGCGCAGCACGTGGAGAGGCGGCGAGCAGGCCCGGGGGAGGGGGCGTGCGCGCAGTGCGCCGCTCTTCGAAGGTCGTCGGTAATTCCTTCCCCGAGGCGCTGGGCGCTGGCGGTGACCTCGTAACAAAGAACAGGTTTGGCCGCCACCTCCCTCCCGCTGGCCCTGGAGGCCGAGGGGCCACGTGACCTGCCCAGGCCTCCCCCCAACTCCCATCCCCGCGGAGAGGGGCCAGGAGAGGGCCCAGGGGGGGATGGGAGCGGGAAGCAGCTGCGGCGGGAAGGCTGAGGGGGGAGGGGAGGGGC
>KE760531.1:28060-39627 GCA_000465285.1 Eidolon helvum
TGCTCTGTATGAAGTCATGCCATGTACATACAGACGCATTAACTCTGCTCATTCAGACTCTGCTCATTCAGACTCTGCTAATCCCCCCTTGTGGCCATCCACACAGATACCGGTTGGAATTTTGCACACTCTGTAATGAAACGAATTTTCACAGACCTTCAGTAATATAAAAGAGATGACTAAGTAAAATGCTCAGGAAACTATTTTTTCCCAAGTATTTACAAGTGCTAGCTAACATACAAACAACTGAAATTCATGTCATTTTTACATAGTCATTTAATTAGTTCCTTTCAAGACCTTTACTAGGTTCTATTGAGACTTATTTTTTCAACAAAGTCATTATTTTTCCCTTCTATTCTTTAGCCTATGGCACTGAGTGCTCTAAATCAAATAGGTTTTCAAAAATGTTTGTTGATAATTACATGGAAAATTATGATAGTCATCATGTGTCTTTCGTTATTAAATCTATATTAAGGTAACAAATACGTAATAGAAAAGTCCACAAATGAAAATTTTCCCTTCATTAAATACTTAATAATATCTGTCATTTGTTAAACCCTTATTTTATTAGGACGCTAAATGCTTTATATTCATCATCTGATTTAATTTTTCACCAGCCCTATGAGGTAAGTATAAATATGATCTTGGTATTACAACGAGATTCAGAGAGGTTAAGTAACTTGCCCCAGGTCACACAGCGAGTGAGTGCCACATAGAGCTGCAATTGGAACTCGGATCCTCCTGATTCCAGACCCAGGGTTTTTAATCACTGTGATGTACTTACTGCCTTCATGACCCGATTAAACCCATCATTCACGTGTCTGAGTTGATGTGATTTTTACTGCCCATGTCTATATTCTTCCAGGCCTGGCCTCCATGCAACCATTCAGCACACAGTTACCCGGGCCTTCTGAACGCTTTATTTTATTTTATTTTTTTCCCCCCCCCCCCCCCCCCCCCCCCCCCCCCCCCCTAACGAAATCTGGTAAGTTTCAGCTATACATTTAACAGTAAGACATATATATTTACATAGTGTGTTCACCTCCCCGGCCTTCCAGATACTTTAGAATGAAGAATCAAGGTTAAAGACCAAACCAAAAGTAGTGGTTTTGCTAGCAAATTTATGAATCCAATTTTGATGTTCTTGCATTAAAAAAATAACCCAGATCCTGCTTGTTTTTGTTGGAATGTGAAAATGTTGACCGAAAGACTTAGCCGCTGTTATTCACACTTTTGCAGAAGGCAGAAGACTTTAAAATGATAATTAATGTTGAAAATAGTAGCACAAACATATTATTTATTCATTTTTTTAAAAAAGCGTAGTTTAGTTCTTTTTAAAAAGGTTTCAGATGAGCAATCCTAAATAAATGAGTTTTAGTTGATTTTAATCTGCTTTTTCACATTTAGACCCCTACCACCCATGAAGATACTGGGCATTCAGTTCTATTTTCCACAGGTTTATTGAGGGCCTACATATGCCATTCTCTGAGGTGGACTTTGGAGACTTGGGCTTGGCTCCTGACTTTGCCACTTGGAACTATATATTATGGGCTGAATTATGTCCCATTCACATGTTGAAGGTGTGACCCCCATACCTCAGAATGTGCCTTTATTTAGAAATAGAGTCATTGCAGATCGAGTTATTTAAGATGAGGTCAGACTTGAATAGGGTGGGGCCCTAATCCAATATAGCTGTTTCTTATAAAAAGGGGAATTTGGACACGGACATGCACACAGAGAGAAAGAACACTGTGTGAAGACGAAGGCAGAGCTCGGGGTCATGCTTCTACAAGCTGAGGACCGCAAAGATGGTCAGCAAACCAGAAGCTCAGAGAGAGACATGGAACAGAGTCTCCCATACAGCCTGGGAAGGAACCAACCCTGCCAACACGGGGGGGGGGGGGGGGGAGCCTCCAGAACTATGAGACAAATATCTCTTGTTTTGGTCACCCAGTTTGTGGTATTTTGTTACAGCAGCCTTAGCAAACTAATACACTATATAATTTTGAGCTAGTTCCCTAATGTCAATAAATTTTGGTCCACTCACCTAGAGAAGAATGATAACTCACCTAGCCCTCTGGGTTATAGTGAGTTTAATAGTGCTCATCACGTTAGATGTTTGAATAACCTGTTATTTTTCCTCCCCTTACTTCTTCCCTGTAAGTTCAGTGAGGGCAGGAGCCATGGCTGTTGTCTTTTATTCTGTTTCCAGACTGCACAGTAGATGTTGGATCAATATTTGTTGAATGACAAAGCAAGCTATTTAATTAAATGGGGCACACAATATCTGGCACACAATAATAATGGTGATTGTTTATTCTGTACCAGGTATGCAACTTCATCTTAATCCACACACGTTTTCAATTTAATCTCCCAGTAACTCTGTGGGTTAGGTGCTATTTTATCGCCTTTACTTTATTGAAGAAGAAACTGAGACAAAAAGAGGTTAGGTAACTTACTGGCAAGCTGGGTTTGGAATTCAGGCAATCTGGTCTCAAATGTTAGTATCTTAACAACTACACTGTGCTGCCTACTGGTGATTGCGACATATCTATAAATATTAGTTCACTGTCTTCTTTCTCCCACATTTTTTTTCTTAGCCATTATGATGGCTCTGAGTGTGTGGGATTGGCTAGGCTAAACTTCAGTTGTATCCAGAATTCCTTTTCTAGTATGTTTCTAGATAGAGTGGGCTATAAGAGATATTTTCTCATGAGGGTTGAATAGAAAAGAAGCAGCAGCCTTTGGTAACACACACACACACACACGGGGGCACACACACACACACACGCTTTCACTCATTCAATCAAGCCTAATCTAGATGTTACTATAAAGGCATTTTTCCTGATATTGGTAGTTTGTATCTTCTCTCTTTTCTTTATCATATCAGACTGGGTCAAGGTTAGGTTTATTTATCAATTTTATCAATCTTCTCAAAAAGCCACCTGTTGGTTTCATCGATGATCTCTATTGATTTTCAGTTTACTTGCTCTGATTCCTGTTTCCTCCCTTCTGCTCACTTGAGTTTGCTCAGTTCCTTCTTAAGTTTGAAGCTTATATTATTGATCTGAGATCTTTTTTATTTTCTAATATAAGCATTTAATGTTATAAATTTCCTCTGTGAACTGCACCCCTCAAATTTTGATATGTTTTCTTTCTCATCTTATTACTTTTTTTCTCATACTTCTTGTGAATTCTTTTAACCAAGATTATTTAGAAGAATGTTGTTTAAATATTAAAGTATTTAGTGATTTTTCTAGACATGTTTTTTATTATTGACTTTTAGTTTTAATCTGTTATCCTCAGAGAACAGATTTTATATGATATTAATTTTTAAAAAATTGTTGAGGCTTTTTTATGACTCAGAATATGGTTTATCTTGGCGAATGTTTCATAAGCATGTCAAGTGAATATGTGTTCAGCTGTTGCTGGTTAAAATGTTCTCCAAATGTCACCTAGGTCAGCTTGCTTAATCGTGTTGGTCACTCTAGTCTCATCGATTTTCTATTTGTTCTATCAATTATTGAAAGAGGAGTGCCAGAATCTTCCCTTATAGCTGTATGTTTATCTCTTGTTTTTGTCCAAGCATTTTATGCTCCATGTATTTTGAAGCTTCGTTAGTTAAGCACACAGGCAGAATCGTTGTCTTTTTGATGAACTGACCACTTTGATACGCAAAGTCCTCCTGTCTCCCCAGTAATATTCCTTTTTTTTTCTTGAAATCTGATTTGTCGGATACTAACGTAACGACTTCTGCTTTATTTTGAGTAGTAATTTCACGGTGTATGTATTTTTTCATTCTTTCACTTTTAACCAGTTTGTGTTTCCCTATTTTTGAAGTGGGTTTCTTACAGACAGCATGTAGTTGGATCTCGTTTTTTAATCCAGTCCAACGATCTTAGCCCTTTAGTTGGGCTTCGGCTCCACCTGATCACTAAGAGGGTCTCTCTCTGTTGTCTTGCCCCTTCCCCACCCTTTCTCATGAGCGCCGGCTAGAGGCCAGTGGTAAAGAGCTTGTAAGCGAGTGTGACCACCCGTGTCTGGTGACCATACCCGTTCCAAACCAACACCCCCCACCGGCTTTTAAGAATATGTCTGAATTTTCGGTAATTTCTTTCTACCCACTTGTCCGGCAGCCACCTCCTCCTTCCTTGCTCTGTCAAAGGTGAAACAGTATTTGTATCCCACCTTGTCACTCTTTGTAATTCAGTTTACTTGCTTGCCACAGGACCTCAACTCCTTGACGGGTTTAAGAAAAGTGGCGATTTTGTACATTTTCTGCCATTTTTCTCATAGCTGGGGGAGCTATGTTCTCTCGTGGCTTTCTGCATCCTACGTGGAAGCAGAAGGTCCCTGGAGGGTTTTGAGTAACTGAGTGGTAGGATCTGATTTACATTTTTAAAAGCTCCCTCTGGCCACGTTGAGAATACATTTTAGGGGGCCGAGAGTGGAAGTGGGGAGGCCATGGAGGTTGCCAGCAAGGCACTCAAGTCCTGAGAGAATGGCAGCCTGGACTGGGCTGGTGCCAGAGGAGATGGAAGGATTTGGGACAATTTTAAATGTAAATTAAGAGGATTTCCTGGAGGACTGAATGGAAGGATGAGGGGGTGGGGAGGAATGAGGGAATTTGAGCAACGGAATGAATGGCAGTGCAACTTACTGACGGGAAAACAGAGCTCCCGGGAAGTCCAGAGTTCTAGGCTGGACGTGTGAAGTTCTAGATCAAGTGTGAGCATCAAGCCAGAAGTTGGATACTCAAGCCCGGGGCTCAGAGGAAAGTCCTGGTTTGATCATTTACCTATGAGAGTTAATAGTGTAGAAATGATATTTAAAGTCCTGAGGCTGGGGGGGTTACCTAGTGAAAGGATGTAGAAAGAAAAGGTCACCCATTTGATGTAGGATGGAGGAGAAGGAGGGAGCTGTAGGGGGGAGAGAGAAGCAGTGGCCAAGGACACAGAGGGAAGACTTTATTGATCCCTCGAAGGAAGATTTTAACCTAGATTTAGTAGGAATTCGTGTCACAAAAACATCATATTTCATTCAAGGGAAACTTGAGATAACAACACTCTATTAACTCTTTTGATTATTAGATAAATAAGACTGTCAACTGCTTCAAGAATCTTGGGCCCAGGACCTTTCATTGATACCAGGCATGTGTCTGCCCCTGCTTAGCGGTGAGGCAGCAGGTAGGCAAGAACCTCTCGCTTTCCAAGACCAGCTACAGAAAAAGTCTAATAGGTTCTTGAAAGAAACCTGCTCCAAATCCCCCAGGACCAGAACGAGCCCATCTCCGGCAGCTCAGGACTGAGGTTTAGTGTGGTTGCACGTGGGGGCATTTTACTGAAAACGCAGGACGTCGTGCGGATGTGTGCCCGTGTCAGAGGCCTGATGCTCCTTTTTCGACATTTGCCTCCCCCTTCGTGCTCCCTGACCCGGTGGGTCCTGGCTGCATCACAGGGATCCTTTCTTTGGTCTTTGCGTGTGTTATTGTGAAATCTACTGGCTCTCCAGAGGAGACACGCTCTGTTGGGCAAGAGAAATGTGGCTAAAGGAACATACTAAGGAGGCTGATTAGATGCTTTTATTGGTTGTGACCTTTCTACTTAACCCTGAGAATGTGCTGTTTTGGGTTTTAAAAATAAATCATAAATCTCACATTTCTTTCATTTGGCCTCTGAATCACATACAGATACCATGTAACAGGGTTTAGAAAGAAGTAAAGTATTAATGTGAGTCTGGATTTTTTTCAGGCACTTACGAACAACATTATGCCCTCTCAAACTGTCTGACCGAAAGGATGATGAGGCAAGCTATGTGGCGGAGGGCGAGCTTTTGTCTGGGAGCACTGAACACCATCGATTCCACCTCCACTTCCTAGCAATTCTAAAAGGCCACCGTTTCCACATGCACCTAGCAAACCTCTACCTGATCCAGGCACCTGTCAAGAAACATTTTAGACATGAATTCTGTTGCACTACAGGGCTCTGCTCCGTTCCCAAGTGATCATTCTTTTTCCTCCCTAAGACACATAAATTTGAAATTCATCTTGATCTTTGTCCCTCCCCTTGGCACCTAGGATGTCGCTTTTTCAGATAATTCTCTTTAGTTAGTCTGGGCATCTCTGTCGTCTTGTGCCATCTTAATGACCTGAGTTCTCTCTGCTAACCCCAGGGAATGGGCCACCATACCTGCACGGGGGCACGTGGCCCCCACACCAGCAATATCCCAAGATGGCCTTTCTTCTGCCCCCTCCATCCTCCCATCCCTGCTCAGTAAGGGGGGACACTGACGTGCCCCAGGAAAACAGCCTGCACCAGCCAGGAACACAGGTGCAGCACCTGTGACCACAGTGGGAGGCATTTTCCACTTTTCCTCGTCTACAGAATCAAAATGCTCACTCGTTCTTTTCGTGCATTGCCTCTCTTAGTATTTTATTTGTTTTTGTTTGGTTGGTGTTTTCTTTTTTTTTTTTTTTTCCTCCCTTAATCTCCAAGAGGAATATGAATAATAAGAAACAAGCCGTGATCACTAGTGAAGTTTTCTTACCTGGTTCTGCTTCTGCGTGTGTTAGCTGAACGCGAACACTACAAAGGTGGTCTGAATTTAAAGGAAAAAAAAGCTTCGGTTTTAAAGGAGCTCAGATGTCCTGACTGGTGGGCGTGGAGGGAGGTGGGGAGGGGTAATTTCCGAGCCCCATCTTTGAAGAGCTCCTTTAGTTTGGCTTGAACAGGGTAAAAACCTATTGTCCCCCCAGAGGTGCGCGAGAGCCTGGGGAGGCAGAAGAAAAGCTCTTTCTCCTGGAATCTTCTGGTTCCACATCCTGCTTCTCCTGAACTGGCTCAGGCTGAGGGTCATCTTGCCTGAGGGTGTCTGTCAGGAGTTCTTTTTGTTCTCTATTATGACAGCCTGGACCTGGGAATTAGTAGGATGAGTGTGTGTGTGTGTGTGTGTGTGTGAGAGAGAGAGAGAGAGAGAGAGAGAGAGAGACAGAGAGACAGAGAGACAGAGAGACAGAGACAGAGACAGAGGCAGAGAGAGATTTTAAGGAATTGGCTCATGTGATTATAGAGGCAGGCAAGTCCAAAATCTGCAGTTAAAGTGTGAAGGCCATCAGGCTGGAGACCCGGTAAGGAGCAGATGTTGTACTTCAAGTCCAAAGGCTTCTTGCTGGTGGAATTCTCTCTTGCTGGGTTTTGGGACAGATGGGGAGTTGGTCTTTTATTCTAGTCAGACCTTCTACTGATTAGATGCTCAAATTCCCTACCAAAAATGGCTCAGATCAATACATACAGTCAGCCCTCTGCATCCGTGGACCCCCAGCCTTAGGTGGAAAGCAGCACAGGTATTTATTGAAAAACATCTTCACATAAGTGGACCATACAGTTCCAACCATGCAGTTCAAGGGTCAACTGTATTCCTTAAGATGGTATCGAGTATCATTGTTGAGGGACATTGTTGAGGGACAGCTACGTGTTAAGCACGACATACACACTTACTCAATCTCTACAAATCACTCTTATCAGGTATAGTTATCAGCTTCATTTTACAGATGAGGAAATGGAGGTTTGACCTCTGTGCACAAGACCACAGAGCTGTTTGATACCGAGACTGGGATTTGCGTCCAGCTACCAGCTCTAAGCCAAAGCACGAGGTCCTGTGGGATCACGTGCTGAATATTCTGACGGGCACCTCCTCTAGCAAATCCGTTCGCTTTGTAAAATCTTTGCAATTCAACACCTTACCTCTTAGCGGCTTGGTAGCATTTTATAATAGAATTAGGAACTCTTTTTTTTTCAATTCCTTTTTGCAAATCAATCCTTAATGTGTGCGAGGGGCACCCTGGGAAGGGGCGGGGGCTCAGCTTCTTAAGGCTCTGGCCTTCAGAGGCTCCTGGAGGAAATTCTGGCCCATTGCTCGGTGGTACAGCTTGGGGCAACGTTGGCGTCCACATGGCGCTGGCACATGGCAAAGGCCAAAGTGTCATATGGGGTGTCACTGTGTTCTGAGAGACTTTTAAAAAAGAGGTTTCCTGGAGGAGCACATGCAGCCAGAGGCATGCAGAACACATTGAAGGGCCAGACGGCGCTGGCTCAGCACTCAGGAGACTGACCACTGGCAGTCAGGGCCTGAGAATGCTGTGGCCGTCACGCCAGCCCAAGGGCCAGCGAGCCACTCCCTTCTCCAGGCAGCTGTGAGGGAGGCTCAGGGCATAATTTACACGTGAAGATTGCTCTTAACCAGTTCTTTTCCTTTGTTGATTGTGAAGGAGAGAGGGAAGCGGGGTGGGGAGAGGAAGCAAAAAGGGAAGGGAAGGAAAGAGAAGAAAGGCAAGCAAAAAGAACGAGGGCACGAGGTGAAGGGCACGTGGGATGCACGTCACTCTGCCATTCTTGCAGCTTGCCCTGAATCTGTCATTTCCAAATAAATATAAGGGAGGAAGTCCCATAATTCCACCCCACGGATATCACCTGCCTTCGTGCTGCCGCAGCATCTTTGCTTGTGCGTCTGCATGGTCCGTTGCCATGAAGTAAAGCCCGGAAAATCGAGTGAGGGCTCACTGCAGAGTGAGAGCGAGTCATTCTCACCCAGGGC
Organism: Eidolon helvum; assembly: GCA_000465285.1. Lineage (NCBI taxonomy): Eukaryota > Metazoa > Chordata > Mammalia > Chiroptera > Pteropodidae > Eidolon > Eidolon helvum. Next base: position 36,653 of record KE760531.1, read on the forward strand.
CTGCGTGTGTGCGAAGCTCCCACGGTTCCCCCGTGTAAAGCGCGGGACTGAGAAGACCCCTCTGACACCAGCGTAAGGACTGTTGCTTCCAGTGGGCGAATCCCCTGCGAGCAGCCCCCTTCCAGAATTCCGCCCTGAACATGCTTCTTGCCCTCTGGGTATTCAACCCGTCTCAGTGTCCCCCAGAAAACGCCCCCCGCACTGAGGGCTGGACATGGAGGGAGGAAACAGTCCTTATGGGGGAGTGACAGGACTGGCCAAGGAAGAACGATACAACAAGAATAGTAAGGTTTAGAGATGGAAGAGAAATCCATGTCCTGACCATCCCCCAAACCCTAGAGCGGGGACCGTCCTTCACCAACGGGGTGAGCAGGAGGCGGTTAAAACAGGCGGGTGCCGTGTGGCCCGGGGCGAGGTGCTCCTCTCAGAGCCTGCACCTTGTGTCCTCCAGGTCACATGCTCAGCTGTTAGAGCTGCTGAGTCACTTCCGTTTTGCTGGATTTACTCAAATTTCCTTTGTTTGTGGAGTAAATGTCAAACAATCCCGGGGCTGCGTTTTGGAGGTTGCCCTGCCAGAGTGGGAGGAACTGCCCCAAAGGGCAGGAGCGGGGGGCGGGGGCAGGGAGGCTGGCTGCAGGGGCGGCACCGTGCAGGGGCTGCGGTCCGCAGGATGCAGGAGTGGGAGTCACACGTGGGAGTCACACGCAAACACACCAAGACCGCCATGGGAAGGGAGCTGGTTCTCTCTGGGCCGTCCTGCTTTCTGGGGGGTGAGGATTTTCCACGTCGAGTGTGTAAGAGGCATACTCACAAGCATGCTTGTGAGTCGGAGGCATGTTTCCATAATTCAGAGCAGGCGTTTTGCATCCAAAGGGGCAAATAAAAGGACAGGCTAGGAAAACAAGCCGCCGAGATTATCTTTCCTTCAAGAACCAAAGGAATGAGAGGAAATAACTTCATTAAAGCAGAGAGTGTCCTCAGCCATGTTTTGGGGTCATTATTCCTATCCGTCCTCTCAAAGATCTGTGTTTTTCTTGTAAGTACTTCGTACTTTTTGGCGGGGTTCTCTCTTTCATTGGTCACAATCATCCCACGAGGTGTCGCGGCAACTTAACATTGACTGCAGATGAGCGGAGGCAACGCCGCACCATCCTTCTCAGCTACCAGACGAGTCACGGTGTACCCAGAGAGGGGTGCGGCCTCCTGTCCCTTGTCACCACCGTGTTACAAAGGATGCGCGTGGTATGAAATTCCTCTTTGCAAGCCTGTCATCTCCGTTTAGACAGTGCTGGGCCCCGCCACCCTCGGGGACAGCAGACAGAGATGCCAACAGGAGAAAAGGCCACTGGTACTCGGGCGGGGTCTCACAGACTGCCAGTGACTCGGAAGGGGTCACATGGTCCTAGAGACGGCCCAGATGTACCATTCCAGCGACCGTGCGGGCCAAGGGGAGTGACCCCTGCTCACAATCCCATAGAGACTGATGTTGAAACCAGATTCCTGCTTGTTAGTCCCTGACAAGACCCGTAACCGCCACCTGGCACGCACGTGTGTCACCCGTCCTGTCTGAAGACGCGTCCCTCTCACGTCTGCATACCCCCGACACAGGTTCCGTTTTGCAGCCACCGTCCACCAGTCAGCAGCTCAGACATATTTGCCGTTGCCTTCAAACAGACGAATTTGGTTGTGTTTCTGGGAGCACGTCTGGGAAGCTGCTACTGATGATTCAGTCAACAAACCAGCGAAGACCACTTGGGGGAGGGAATGTGAATTATGATTCTTGTCTGAAAACCTCTGTTGACATGCATCTGGTTAGTTCAAGAAGGCACTGGAATCGAAACCCTCAGAATTGGTGCTGGCAGCCTGAGAAAAACTTGGAAGAAAATCTGAGTGGATTTCTTAGTAGTCTTTTTTTTTTCCCTCATTACTTAAAAATTTTTTTTTAACTTACAAAAAAGTTTAAAAAGTTCAGTGGATACCTAGATACCCTTCACCTAGATTTTCTGTTCATATTATTTTGTAACATTTGCTTTACCTCTGTCTCTGTTTTTTGGGGATGTTTCCATTTGTTTGTCTTATTTGTTAGCTAAATCATTTTGAAAATGAAGTGCAAATAACATGATAGTTCACTCCTAAATACTTCAGCATGTTATCTCTTGAGAACTAAGACATTCTTCTAAATAACTACGTACCATTATCACACCCAAGAAATTAACATTAATATCCTAATATTATCTGATACATATATAGTCCATATTCAAATATTTAGTGGCATGAACACATATATGTACATATCAGTTTAATTGTCTTTTAAGAAATGCTGCATCGCTGTCATTGGTGATAAGGGATCATATTGTGTAGGAAAAAAACAGACGTCAAAGACTCTAAGTGTAAAAAGTGATTAGCAGAAGCAGGCACCAAATACGAAGACGTTTTAGGAATTCCTCTAGCCATTTTATTTCCCTTACATTTTTCTTTTCGTGTATGCCCAGACTTGATGTATGAAAAAATCTGTATCTAAATAAGTCTAAGATCATCTAAATGATTGAAAGTCGAATTGGTAAGAAAGCCGTGTGTCACAGTGTAATTGGCATAATTGTTTTTCCTTTGCAGTGCATAAAATAATGGTGCAACTTAAGGATGACAAAACTCCTCAGGCAGTTAGAGGTTCAGAGCGAAGAAGAAAACTTGCCTGTACCTGTAGTGAACTCACTGTTTGTTTGTGCCCCTGAGACCCAGGAGTGTTGGGACCACACCCTCCCTGGGCCCCATGGGCTGGAAACAGCTGACCAAACTCTTGCTCTCCCCGCTCCCCTCTCAGGACATGGGGCCAGCCCCCCTGCCCATCTGTGGTCACTTTCTTTCTTCTGACCGGTGACCATACAATTAACTTAAGTTCTGTTTTCACTCCAGCTGGACCGGGTGTCCCTCAGTCGCCTCTGTCTGAGCAACGCCCTTGGCCTGTCCCTCAGCCG
>AWHC01049548.1:0-10871 GCA_000465285.1 Eidolon helvum
CCAGAAAGGTTGGGGACCGCTGCCTTAAGTGACTTATCATGAACCTACCTAGGTAGTGAGTAGTAAAGGTTGAATTTGAATTTGAAATCAAGCATGGGCTCCTAAATGTAGCTGCCTCTAAGGTAATGACATTTAACTTCTACCAAATTCCCAAATGCTGGTTTGTGTGAAAATTTAGTCTCTCTTCACCAAGTATTCTGTTGTATTGATGTGTATACACGAACACGTTTTTAAAAATTAAAGTACTGCATTAACTTCAGTATCAGTGTTGTATAAGATATTTTAATTTACAGTAAATTTTTAAAATTATAGATTTCTCATAGACTGTGGCTTTCTAGTAAGCCTTGAAAGATAAGTGGGATTTATTTTTTAAAATTATCCTTTTTGAAGCATATAAAGGAGAAATTTAAAACATAAGTTATGAAGAATAACAAGATGAATATCCGTAGCAGTGAGTATACAACCCAATGAATTTTGACAAAGTGGACACACCTATGAAGCTAACATCTAGTTAAGGAATTACTTCTGGCACCCAGAAGCTTGCTCGTACCTTCCTAGTCATCTCTCCTGTACCCCCACCCTCCTGCCAAAGGTAATTACTATCCTGACTGATGTTGCAGCTTAGTTTTTCATGTATTTTTCTTGTATTTTCTTGTTTTTCTTGTATTTTTCTTATATAAATGAAATCATGCAATCGGTGTTTTTTTTTTGTTTTTTTTTTTGTTTTTTTAACCTCTGGCTTCTTTTGCCCAGTATCCTTTGTGAGAGCCAGCCAGGTGATTACAGAGAGCACAAGGGCATCCGTCTGATTGCTCTATAGCTTCCGGTGTAGAAATAGACCACACTTAATTTATCTTCACCCATAGTTCTTTACACACATTTTTATATACCATCCCATTTAATTGTAACAACTACTTGCGAAAGTTATTTAGGGCTGAGTTTATTATCTCTGTTTTCTAGCTGAGGAAGCAGTGACTCTAAAGAGTTAAATGTGTTCCTCAGCGTCACAGCCAGTCCCTGGGGCCTCAGTGTGCAGGTGTCCCTGTTCATGCTGGTGCTGGTTCAGGTCACTCGACTCAGCCACGTTTCTTATCACGTCTTAAATGTAGAGCCGCAGGGAGAGACAGTCCATCTGTCTGCACTCCAGACGTGGCCACGCTTAATTCTCTTCTTCGTCAGGGGAGACTCTGGGCCTTCATCGTAATCAGCCCCTCCACTCCGTTGTCCCCCTCTCCCTCTGACCTACATGCCTGGCAGAACCCCAACTGTGGTTAAATCGAGCTGTCCACGTACTCTGCCCCTAGGAAGCTGCCCGTGGCTGGGACAAACAGCCCCGTCTCGAGTGGTTTCATTTTGAATGCATGACCGCCACCCTGAAGCAGTCACGAGTCAGCTTGGCGCTGCCCAGTTCTCCTTTATTTCCTTGGCACGTTCATTCTCTCGCTCTTCCAGGTGACTCCTGTATACCCAATCTTCTCTCTTTAAACTCTGACCCCTCTCTCTGCACTCTCAGCCGATCACCTTGTTTTCCACTTCGCAGCAAAAAAACAAAGGCTGTCAGAGGAAAGCCGCAGGCTCCCCAAGCACATCTGTGCTGCCTGCCCTCCCTTGCTCATCAGACTCCCCGCTCAGCCTGCAGTCATGCTGTACTTTCGCCCATCTTTAAAAACAGAAGTAAAAACGTGACTTGGGCCTACTTTCCCTCCCTTGTTCACCCCCCCGCCCCCCGTTTTTCTACTCTTCCTTTTACAGTAAAAATCCTCTGTATTCCCTGACTGTACTGTTTTTCTTCTCATTCTTTCTTGGACCCAGTGCAATCAATCTTTCATCCCCAACATACATTCAGAATAGCTCTGGGCAGAGTCCTCAACTATCACCTCATTGCCAAGTGCAGTGTGCACCTCTCAGTCTTCTCGTTACTCAGCCTGCAAATAGAGTCATGTCAGTCATTCGTTCCCGAAGTGCTCTGATTGGCTTCCAGGAAGCCAGGCCCGGCCCTCCTGGAGAAGCAGCCCTGAGGTCTCCTGACGGCTTTCTCCGTCTCCTTTGTTGCTTTTACCTCGGCTCCGATTGTTGGTGTGTCGTGAGGCGTCATCCCATCCTCAGACTTCTTAACCTCCGCCTGCACTCACTACCGAGGGACCTCACTCGTGGCGTTAAGTGCCATCTAGAAGCTGACAGCTCTCAAATTGTCCCCCTAACCTGTCTTGTACATCAGATCGTATGTCTAGTTGACAACTCCATCTCTTTGTTAGTGATCGTATATCTAGAAGAATTTTGAGTCTCTCCTCGCTCCATTCTTCTTACTGTCTTTATCTCAGTAAACTGATCTGATAAATTGCTTGGACTTAAGACTTTGTTGTCATCTTTACCTTCTCTGGTTCTGTCCTTTTCATTCAGTTTAGCAGTAAATCCTGTGAACTTGAGCTCTGCTTTGAACATGTATCCCAACTGACCTCTCACCACCATCTACCCCCTAGTCCACGTCATCACCCATTGCCCTTCCCCCCAGATTATGGCAGCAGCCTCCTAAGTCACGTCTCCGCCTACCCTCACTCTCCCCTACAATTTATTCTCCATAGCAGCCAAAATAAAAAATTTTAAAGTATAAGTCAAATCATGTCACTTTGCTGGCCAAAACCCCGTGGTGGCTTCCCAGAGCCAGTGCTCTTACAATGGCCCTCAAGGCCCCTTGTCACTTCTGACCTCGTCTTCTGCCATTTCCCTCCCTCGCTCATTTTGCTTTACCATACTGGTCTTCCTGACCTTGAACGTACCAAGCCCGGTCCCTCCACACTCCCTGACACCCCGCGGCTGGCTTCCTCTCTTCCTTCAGGTGTTTTCAGGTGCCCCTCACAGGGAGCCTTTACACCTACCTTACATGAACACGGTGGTGCCGTCTCCCCAGCATGCCCTGCTGTCCCTGCCCTACTTCATTGTTCTCTGCTGGCGCTCATAGCCACCTGGCCCCCACCAGAATCTGAGCTCCGTGAGAGCAGGGCTGTCTGGTTTACTGTCGTGCTCGATGAGTGTCGGATGCACGACTTTGAAGAAGTGTCGGTCTCAGGAGTCTGAAACACTGTCTGGGCTTTGCATATTTAGTTAAACCTTCCTGTGTGTGGTTTTAATACTTTGCCTCCCTCAACTCCATGTATTACTCTCTCCCATTGTTCAGTATGTGCAGAGCTGTTGTGTGCCTGGCACGTGCTCAGTGCTGGGGACGCAGCAGTGAACGAGGTGGACGTCATTTTCTCACGGAGCTTCTGTCCGAGTAGCGAAGCAGTGAGACAGACAGGTAGAATTAAATGAGATGATTTTGGACCGGGAAGAGTGCTTGCAGGGTGTGACTCGAGGGTCATGACATCAGATGAGTGTGGCGAGGAGGGCTGTACCGCGTGCGATGATGGGGGCCCCTCCAGGAGAATGTGAGCGATGATGGGGGGCCCCTCCAGGAGAATGGGAGGGAGAGAGAGAACCAGCCATGCCAGGAATTACGAGAAACTACTCCTAGGTTAAAGGAATTGCAAGCAGCCAGAGGTGAGATAGTGTTTAAGATGTTCTAGGAACTGTCAGAGGGCCAGTGTGACTGCCGCCTGGCGTGGCGCACCGTGAGCCTGGAGAGACAGCGGTGGCCGTGTAGGACACAGCAAGGACTTGGTTTTTATTCCAAGTGCTGTGGGAAGCCACCGAAGGGTTCAAGCAGGGAAGGGTGATAGTGTTTTCAAGGAATTACTGTGATTGCCATGTGGAGCACAGATTGTAGGGGAAACTATGATAACCTGCCTTCTTACCTCGTAGGACTGACTTCTATGCTTAGACAGACTTAAAATCTCTGTAGCCCTTGGCAACCACCATTCTACTTTCTCTGTGAATTCAGCTGGTCTCAGTACCTTATACAAGTGGAATCACAGAGTAATTTGTCTTTTTCATGACTGGCTTCTTTCACATAGCATAACATCCTTAAGGTTCACCCATGCCATAGTGTGTGTCAGAATGTCCTTCCTTTTTAAGGCTGAATAATGTTGCACTGTATGGATATGGACCATGCCTGGTTTACCGTTCCTCTGTTGGTGGACACGTGGATTACTTCCACCCTTTGGCTCTTGCACGTAAGACTGCTGTGAACACTGATGAACAAATAAATATCTGTTCCAGTTCCTGCCTGCTTTCAGGTGTGTTAGCCTGTGTACCCAGAGTGAATTGCTGGATCGTAGGGTAGTTCTATTTTTAATTTTTTGCGTAACCGCCATACCGTTTTCCATAGTAGCTGCACATGTTACACCCCCACCAACAGTGCACAAGGGTTCCAATCTCTCCAGACCTTGCTGACACTTCCTTTTTTATGTTTTATTGATAGTAGCCATCCCAAGGGTGTGAGGTATTATCTCATTATGGTTTTGATTTGCAGTTCAGAAATCTAAAACTGTGAAAGTGTTTAAAGAAAGGAATCTGGGGCCTCTGTCTCTACCAGGCCGGAGTAGACACAGGTGGACCCTTCAGGAAGCTTGGGCAGAGGTCCTGGTGAGAGAGGAAGGTGGCCCGGACAGCGTGGTGGCCGAGGAGCTGAGATGAGAGGCTGAACGCAGGTGTAAGGAACGAGACTTGGTGATAAATTGTCTGTGTTTGAGGTGAAGGAAGCAAGGAAGCGGTGAACACACACCCTGGCTCAATGAAAATTGAGAAACTGAAAATAATTAATTCTTTCAAAAATAATAAAAGCCATTGTATATTAATATAAATAATGTAACGAAAACAAGTACATTTCTCAAATACAATGAGAAGAGTGACATCGTTTTCACTTTTGCAAATCTTTTTAACGTCTGACTTTATGGGAAGACAACTGGATTCTCATATTCTTTATTAAAGAAGTTGCAACATCACGTGTCATGTGGTCTCTGGAAAACACCACTGGACACTTGTAGGGGAATGAGAGCGAAAAGGCAGATGTTTTAGTGTTGTTACGAAAAGAGCTTTGGCCTCACAGACCCCCTGGCAAGGCCTTGGGGACCCGCAGAGGTCCTCAGACTGCTGCCGGGGTGGCGAGAGCACAGGCACGGGGGGCCGGACCGCATGGGTTCGCGTTCCGGGCCTGCCCCTGCCGCGTCAGGCAGGGGAGCCAGCCTGCCCTTGCCTCGGTTTGCTCGTGTGTGGTGGGGATGCACCTGTGATAGGCGCGCCCACGTCACTGGGTTATGACGATCAGGTAAGCACGTACGCGGGAAGTGCTTGAATGTTGCTAGAAGGTAGTCAGTGTTTGTTAAATAAATATGACCTAATCCTCTCCTGAAAGGTACTTAATCTGGTTCTGTTGCTAGATGAGCAACCAAACCAGTTCAGGGTTTTGTATAAATTCATCAATAGGTGTGTTTGCAGCAGGGGCACAAGGAAGGGCGTTTGGACTTTGAAGTCACAAATCGGGGTGTTTCTCAGTTGTCTGAACAATAAAAGGAGCAGATTTCTCACAATGCCAGGGTAACAGATGGATTCCTAGTTCAAGCGAGGTGAAGTCCATCCCAGTTAGCATTGGTCCTAATTTAATTCCTCACCTTCCTTACTCACAACGGAAGGAGTGCGAGCAGCCTAGTTGGTCGGTTTCTTTGATGTTCGCTTGGAGCCAGAGCCTTATCATGATGGCTCCATCTCCTCACTGCCTGGGACAGCAGGTGGCCAGTGGGCGTTTATTGACTGGTTATGAATTAATGACTATCAAGACGTGGGGGAAACATATCTGTGGTCCACTGGGATTGTATGGTACATACTTGTAATCGCTTCATAACTCTGGGGTATATATTGGTATAAGGAAGATTATATTTTTATTGAAATGAAGAAAAACCTAATTATTTTGCTCTTGAAAATGATAGTAAAATTTGTCTTAGCATAATTTTTGTTACTTTCTCATTGTTTCAGTGAATTAAATTGGATGTTTATTTTCAGTCTCGCCTATTTAAGATGACCAATTTATGTAGTGTTATTAAAATCACAGCAAGCTTTAGTGTTTAAAGTATAGCATGCGTATCGTAAATTATCACAATGTCAGTCAAGGAGGTGCGATAAACGGAGATGGTAAGGAGATTAAGATGCAGTTTTTAAAGAGTGAAGTGGTAGCTCACAGAAATGCTGGTACGCCGCATTACTGTCCTGAACAAGTGCTTTTTCCTCAAGGCGTGTTTGGCCGCTCGGCCCTGGGAGGGCTGGCGGCGGTGACGGTGACGTTCTCGGGCAGAGCTGTGTCTCCGTTCAGTTACAGAATGCCCTTTTCCCCTCCTGTTGTAGATTCGCCGGAGGCGCCTGGCACGACTCGCTGGAGGACAGACCTCCCAGCCGACCACCCCGCTCACCTCTCCCCAGAGGGAGAGCCCTCCGGGGCCTCCCCTCGCAGCGTCGGCCCCCGGCCCCTCCCAGAGCCTGGGCCTCAGTGTCCACAGCATGACCCCAGCTACCTCCCCAATAGGTGCATCAGGTAAGCCTTAGCCTCACAACTGCGATGTGCTCGTTTATTCTCATCCCAGTTGCTCACGACGACGCTCAGACATGACGTTGCCGCAACGGGGTGAAACACCTTGGACAGCAGCTTTTTTAAACCCTGCAGGCAGTAGTTGAAATTTTATCATTACAGTGTTTTGTGTTAATGGCTATTCATTTTGATAGTGATCTGTTAAAACTAATTGTTTTCCTTTCCATAACTTTATCTTTTTTTTTCCAAACAGGGTTAGGTCTTTTCTCTGATGGCAAAACGATTAAGACTAAATTTGGTTCTGCTGATTTTGAGTTTGGTTGATGCTTTTGTTTTAAGATAAAATAATATGAAAATGTAAGATTGAAATGATGGTTAAATTAACAAGCCTCTGGTTACAGATTTTCTTGTCTTCATTGTACATTGGCATAGAATTCTTTTTCTAAATTTTCAGGATATAAAAGTTTACCTGATAATGATATTTTATAACTATCTCATTGACAATTATTTAACTGTTATAAAGCTCTATTTCTTTATAATTAATGAGCTCATGGCTGATATCCAGGACTGTCTTCACTCAGAAATAATGATACTGACTCATACTGTATATTTGAAACTATCTGTCCCTTCTCTAAGTGAACATTTCTATCAAACATAATTATTGCCATAACAATTACATAATTACTTAAGATTCTCATTATGAAAAAACAGGTGCTAAGAGACCTGCATCGATCAGCATGTCATTTAACAATTTAACAATATAATTGTTAGTTCTGCATTTAAATGCACTCTCTCTTAGTCGCCTTCCAGATAATGTTTTCTCGATCTAGGGTAACTCGTCAATTAAAAGTGTTTACATAGTTTCTGCCACTGTAATTTTTATGAGACGTCATTGTGGACTCTTCCCTGTGCAGCTATAAACGCTTACACATAATTCTGTTAATTATAAAAGCTAGAGCGGTTCAGTTGGTAACAACAGTGCCTTTGCCTGCAGCGTCTCCTCCGTACACCGTCTTTGAGAAGCCGTGCTGGTCCTCTGGCAGGGGCAGGGCTTAGGATTCCAGTTATGTGTTTGTCTTTTCCTTGGAAACGGTGCTGCTTGTCTCACTGTGATCAGGCCCCACATGGAATGCTAGAAATTGTCCGGCGGAGACCTGGTGGGGTGGGGAGGGCCTCTCAGCCCGTCGGCAGAGGTCAGGCAGGAGACCCAGACATCTGCATGCGCCTGGCAAGCTCGCTGCACCACCAGGGTGATCCCAGCACGCCCCTCGTCCCTGCAGATGGCAGCCACCGTGTCTCGCAGGCCCGTGCCTTATTCCCTAGTCTCTAATCTCTACACGCCTTGTTACGTGTATGCCTTTCTGAACCTCCCGTCCCCCTTCCCAAGTTCTGAAATCCTCACGGTCCGCCAGTAGCAAAATCCTACCCTCTGAATGTCCCTCCCCTCCACGCTCTCCTGGGATTTCTGCTCTTTTGCTGCTCTCTCTTTTTCTCTTCTAGACCATTCATCCTCCTCCCTAAAAACACATTGAATCGGGTGTTATCACACCATACTCCCCGCCCTTTCCTGAGTCACCTGTCCTCTGACCCGCTCACCCTGCCTCGTTCTGCCACTGTCGCCTTCTCCAGCACCGTTTCTGCCTTAGTTCATGACGGTGTCAGTACCACAGGGTTGACCCTCTCAGGGCTCTGAGCTCTCAGTTTTTGAGCTCCGCTCCTTCAGTGACCATTTGTCTTCCACCTGACTTCAGCCACTCACTGCCGTGGTCTTGCTCTAGATTTTCCATCTCAGTGTCTTTCTGACCACCACCTTCAGCTTTCAAGCTCAGTCCCTCTGGCGCCCAGATCCAGTACCCCTGCAGGCCCCCAGGGGCCACAGTCTATTGAGCCCATCAGCTCATCACGTTCTTCGCTCCTTTCTCCCCTCACATGCTCACTTCCTCCTTGCTTAAATTCTACAGTAAATCATTTTTGTCACTCTTCTCTCGCCTCTCTTCTCACTTCGTCTTAATTTGCTCGGTTAAACCATGATCCTGGTCTTAAACCCCTACCTACTCTCTGTCTCAATGAAAGAGGGCTAGAGAAAAATCCAGAACCATGCTGTGTGTCTCTTTCATAATTTCAAGGGGACCTCAGCACCGGTAGACAGTTCTACCAGGTTTCTGACCTGCTCTCCCACTCTGCTGATCTCTTCCATTCCTTCTCCTGCAGTCTGCACTGATTCTCCTCCATGCTGGCAGCTGGTGGCCTGAGGAAACAGATGTAGGCAGAAAGGGAACGAACTTCTTAAGCTCCCATCATCACTCGCGGTCACCTGCCTACCTGTTGGTGTGCCCCTGCCCTTGCCAAAGGCCGTACCCCAAATCCCATCTCCTCTCACCTGCCCAGAGCCATTGCTCCAGCCGTCACCGCCTCTCCTGCTTCATCAGGTTTTTCATCTCAAGCGGAAAACTTTTATTTATTTATTTTTAACAACCATTAATACCTGCTGTTCCTTCTCCTGTCAAGAGAATAAATAAAAAGGGACTCTGGCTCTCATTTCCCTCGTCGGCTTCCTCCCACGTCTCGGTCCCCTTCAGGACAAAGCTTGGGGCATGAGTTGCCTGTTCACACTCTCCTTTTGTCCTCGCACCCTCTGCTGAGTCAGCTCCCGTCACGTGAGGCCTCTCGTGGTCTGCCCTGAGTCACCGTCCGACCTGGCCTGTCAGCCTCATTCAACATGGCTCTGGCCCTCTTCTCCTCAAAACACTTACTTTTGCCTTCCAGAACACCACACTCTCCTGGTTTCCATCTTATCTCCAACTGTTACTTCTTAGCTCTCTGTATGGTTCTGTTTCATTTCCCTGACTCCTAAATGTTGGGGTGCCAGGACTCAACATTTAACCCTCATCCTCCTCCTCTGTGTTTATTCTCTTACTGATTTTATCTGGTTTCTTGGCTTTAGTTACCATGTCTAATCCGATGACCCTCAAGTTTGTATGCCAGGTTAGACCGTTCCTTAAACCTCAGACTCATATGTCATCCAACAAGAACCTCACAGTTAGCATGCCAAAATTGAGCCTCTGATATTTCCTCACATCTCATCTCCTAGGACCCGTCTCTTTAAATGACAACCTTCTTTTTTCCCCCTAGTTGCTTAAGCCTGAAATATTTCTCTCTACCTTGTACTCTAGATTATTTGGGGTCATGAAAATCTCGGCTTTGAAGGCCATGTGGTCTCTGCCACAGCTGTTCTTCTCTACCCTAGTGGCCCAAAAGCAGCCATAGATGATATGTAAAGAAGGAACATGGCTGTGTTCCAATAAAACTTTATTTACAAAAACAGGTAGTGGGTCAGATATGGCCTGTGAACTGTAGCTTGCTGGCCCCTGTTCTAGGTCCATCAGCAAAACAGAGCTAGACCAGATTCTCCCCACCTCATCTCATCTCACCACGTGCACTGCTGCCACGTAGGTCCCAGGCACCAGCATATCTTAACTGGCCTCTTCCCTGATCTCTCCAGGCCCACCCTTGCCCAGTACACTTGAGTCTGTTCTCAGTGCAGAGCCAGTGGGTCCCACTAAAGCATAAGTGCAGCATCATATAACAGCAGTGTTGTTTTTCACAGCAAGCTCATGATGTTGCTGTCACAGACTAACAGAAAGAATTGGAAACTCTGAATGGTTCTTGGCAGTGAACCTCTATGCTGTGAAGTCCTAATTATGTTTCTCACATAATCACCATTATTCGTAATCGCAAACAGGTAGATATTATTAGCTATGCTCCTAGCAGATTGGGTAAACAGATTTGCATGGACCGATTAAATAAACAAGTTTAAACAAAACAAAACAAACCCTTCATAAGACAGGTCACATCAGTTCTGTATTCAAAACCCTCCATTGGCTCCTTGCCCCACTCAATGAAAGTTGCCGTCCTCACGGCGACCAGGACTGTGCGTGATCTGTCCCGGCTAAGGCTCTGACTTCCTCCCTCGCTGCTCCTCTTACTCCCTCTGCTCCAGCCATACTGGTTTCCTTGCTGTTCTGGAACATTCCAAGCTGATCCCTGTTTGGGCCTTTATATTTGCCATTTCTGTGCCTAGAATGATCATGCCTTAAAATCCACAGGGCCTTTTTGCTTAACTCTTCAGATGTTTAAGTGTCACTCTCTTAGTAAGACCTTCTTTGGCCACCCTAACTAAAAGCACAACCTCTGTCTGGCATAGATACTTCTTTCCCTCAGGTTTTAAAGCTTTTTATTTGCATGTTTAAAAAAAACTGTGTGTTCCAATAATTAAAATCATTTGAACAACAACAGCAAAAGTGACATTCTGCTTAAACGGCCTTTTACAGCCTGCAGGACACCTTGGACCAGGGTGGTCTTTGTTCACTGTCGCCCCCAGTGTCTGCCTTCGCCAGCATGCCTAATCTTCCCTGCC
>KE760533.1:0-14516 GCA_000465285.1 Eidolon helvum
TACCCCAATAAACTTAAAAAAATGAAAAAAAAAAAAAGGATAACAGTGCACATTTTAAAGGCAATGCAGTTTTAAATGGATAGGTGCCTATACTGGATAAGGGTCTGCTCTTAAGTAAACTGAATTTCTATTTCTATAGATTGTACACTACATAAGTGATGCATATATTAATAATGTTAGTCTCTTTAAAGTTACTCAAAATGGCATGCTCAAAAAGGTGAGGAAATATGCCTATGGGAATACTTTATAGTTAATTATATAAAATGAATTCTTATTTACAGAAGATTTATATCATTGCAGGCCTCAGTGTGATATGATCACCTTGGATATACCCTAAGGCCTAAATATCCTTTCCTCTTATGTGTCTCAAGACCAACATCAGCATCTTCAAGGGAGTTACTTAAAACTACAAATGTTACCTACGGTCTAGGACCAATCAAGATCATTGTTCCATCCAGGAATATAAAAATATGACCTCTTTAGAACCACAGTCTAACCTATGTATTTTCATAAAATTTCTCCTTCAACAAGTTCATTGAAAATATGTCTATAAATCCTTACTATTCAATTAAAAAAATCACAAACCTCCCAAACACAAGAAAGAGAGGGTAGGAGGGGGAGAGAGGGGAAAAAGGGGAAAGGAGGGAAGGACCAAAAAAGGAGAAGGAGGAAGGAAGGAAGAGATGGAAGAAAGAGATGGGGAGAAGGCTAGGGGAAGAGGGAGGGAGGGAAGGAGAGAGGGAAAGGGAGAGAGAGAAGGAAAAGAGAAGGAGGGAGAGAAAGGAGGGATCAGAGGGCCATATCCATTTTTTTTGGCTGGACCAAATTAAGTGCCTGTTTGAGTTATTAAATTTTAAAGAAACTGGTTATTAAAATCAAAAGAAAGTCCAAATCATTTAAAAGATTACTGGTTATCACAATATGAAATAAATTTAATCAGAATTTCATTACACACTTGTTTATATATTTATTGCTTTGGTTTTTCTGGATTAAGGCATGCAAGTTTGCTAAGGATGAGTAAAATACTTTTCAACAACCAGAACATTTTTAAAATTCACTATTTAATTATCAAGGGAGAGTTCCCAAAATGTATTTTTTCATCTTATAACTATGTTCTAAGTAAATTCGAAATATGTGAAGAAATCTTAAGTGTACAGCTCAGGGAATTTTTGTAAGTTCAAAATGTATTTAGCACCAATACAAAGAAATGTTACCTTCCAGTACTCCACCAGCCCCATTCACATCCATCCTCAGTCACTTCTCTTTTGTTGCTATCCTGACTGTTGTCACCATATATTAGTATTGCCTGCTTAAAATTTCATATAAATGAAATCACACTGTGAATGTCTTTTGTATCTGTCTTTTTTCTTAAACTAGATAATGAGATTCTTTCATATTATATGTAACAATGCTTAGCTCCATCTTACTGCTGTAAAATATTCCATTTTAGGGGAAGTTCATAATTAAGTTATTTAGTCTGTTAATGGACATTTGGACTGCTTCCAATTTGGGCCCATTACAAATAGTGCTGCTACATTTTGTACATCTTTCATACACATCTATAAAAATTTCTGTAATATACCTGGGAGACAGAATTGCTACATTATAGAGTATGAGTATGTTTTAGTAGCTACTCCCAAAAAGTTTCCCAAAATAGTTCTAACAATTTATACTGCCATCAGGAGATATGAGAGGTTCAATTCGATTCCTTTAAATTCTTGCCAATACTTGGTATCATCAGCTTTTTAAATTTTATCCATTCTGGTGTCTGTATAATGATATGTTACTATGGTTTTATTTTTCATTCCCCTAATAACTAGGGAAATTGAAGGCTTTTTCTCATGTTTATTAGTCCTTTGGATGTCCTCCTCTGTGAAAAACCTATTTAAGATTTTGTCCATTTGTCTTTTGATACATCTGTCTTTTTCTTATCGATTTGTAGTTCTTTAGATATTCCAGAAAGAACACCACTACTAAATGTGTGTGTGTGTGTCAAAATCAAACACTTTCTGTACTACATGTTAGTCCCCTATTAACACACCCAGCAATCACCTGCAGCTTGGCGAATACTTTCCATTCATGCCAATGACTTTTTACCATGAGCTTCTGTGTCTCTTTACCTGAAGTCTTGTGCCTCAGAAATATGCTCAGAGTAGGTTAGAAGTGCCAGGGAGTTCATGTCCTAAGGAGCAGTTATCCCAAAAGGTAGAGAGAAACCCCTCAATACTTTCACAGAAAAAAAACCAACACTTGCCAGCAGAAATGTAAGTTAGCCTATTTGGAGTACATGGGTTTAAATGTGTGTGCCAAGTAAACACACTACAGATGACATAGTGCTCATTAGCAAGCTCTTTCATTTTCTCTTCTCCATCACATGCTGCACACAGAGATTAGCAATCATTAGATGTGTATATACACATAACAACTAGCCAGCTAAAGCATTGTTTCCTGTTAGAGTCCACTTAAATAATGGACAACTAGTTGTCATCTAAAGACTCAGCAGGGCTGAGTCACAAAACGTCCTAAAGTTCGGATATATTTCTGGATGCTCAGTGACATGTCAATGACCGTCAGCTGGACATTGCAACTGTACTCACCAGAATTCATTGCGAACAATGCTTGAAAATAGAGCACTGTGATTTGGTAATGAGTTTTATCAATGAGTTGAAACATGAGACTAACAGTTATTTTCAGAAATGATTTTTATAGCCTGGATAATAACCTAGATAAATGATACTGAATTCAAAATGAATGATAAAATTAGAATAATGGTCTATAGGAAATATAATGAGTTAAGAAGCATAGTTATTAGTTTGGGAATTTGTCTTTTTTCATATTTGTCCCCACAGTCTAGCACAGGCCTGGCATATAACAGAACTCAAAAAAATAATAAATAATGAAAATGTAAAATGGTACAATCACTGTGGAAACAGTTTGGTGATTCTTTCTCTAAAAGTTAAACATTGAATTACAAAATGACTTAGCAATTCTCTTGTAGACTTATACCAAAAGTTTAAAGGAGGAGATTAAATTCTGATACATACCGAAAAGGGAGGCCAGAGGAGGGAAACTAGGGTGGGGGAAAATTCTGATACATACCATGACATGGATGAAACCTGAAAACTTTAAGTAAAATAAGCCGGATACAAAATGACAAATATTGTATTACTCCACTTATATGAGATACTTAAGATAGGCAAATTCATAGAGGCAGAAAGTTGATTAGTGGTTACCAGGGCTGGGGTAGGGAAGAATGGAGAATTATTGCCTAATGGGTAGTTTCTTTTTGAGATGATGACAAAATTCTGAAGATGGATAGTGGTGATGATTGCACAGATTGTGACTGTACATAATGCCATTAAACTGTACGTTTAAAATGGTTAAAATGGTGAATTTTATATTTTACCACAAAAATTGTTATTAAATTAACAGACTCTACAATGATTTCATCCCAACTACTTGCCACTTTACTTACATAATTAAACAGATAAATTATAAGAAATCAGAGCAGAATTTGAAGAGTTTTGGAGATGGGACATTTTTATGGACTAATTTAATTATCCATAGAGAAGACATTAGTTGTGCCCAGAAAGGGAGAGGAGCCTGACTCCTAGAAAACTTTATAAACCAGTCACCCTTGGTTTATAAAGTTAATTAATATCTCATGGGGTCAGATGGAATATGGGCACCCATAATCCCCACACCTGAGATCCATCCCATAGAAACCTGAACCAACGTTTATACTGATTACTGCTTCTCACTGCTGGGCCTGGGTTCTTTTTCAGGGCTGTTCTACTTGAGACTCTTAGAACAAGTTTGGAATAAGATTTAATTGTAATAACAGCCTAGGTAGCTGCTCCTGAATTCCATTACACACACTGCCTCAGCACTAGACATATTGTTCATAATTAACCTGGGAAAGAAAAAGCGAGGTTGCTTTTTGAGTTGTCTAAGCAATTACTTTACAAACAGCCAAATGGGAGCCATTTCTCTGTGCAAAGAGGATTGAATTTTAAATTTTAAAAGGGCTTCCAAGCTGGCAACCAACTGTATGTTAAACTATAGGCATGTGGGTTAGATTCTCTAAGCTTTGGTTTCTCACCTCTAAAGTGGAGATAATATCTGCTTCACAGGGTTATTGTGCAACTGAAGTTCTAGCATAGTGTCCAGTATGTAATGCATTTACAATTAAAATGTATTTTGTTATCACATTATTGTATTAATGTTACCCCAGAGAAACAGAAGCAATAGGAGATATACATATATACATATTCTCTCTCTCTCTCTGAATGATAGGATGGATGGATGGATGGATGGATGGATGGACAGACGGATGAATGGATGGACAGATGGACAGATAGATAAATGGATGGATGATACAGAGATTTAGATATAGCTAGGTATATATATATATAGAGAGAGAGAGAGATGGATATATATATATAGAGAGAGAGAGAGAAAGAGGGAGGGAGAGATTGATTGATGTTAAGGAATTAGTTCATATAATTGAAAGAGCTAGGACAGGACAGCAGACAGGAGACCCAGGGGAAATTTGATGTTGTAGTTTTGAGTCCAAAGGCTGCATGAAGGCAGAATTCATTCTTCTTTCAGGAGACCTCAGTCTTTGCTCTTAGGTCTTCAACTGATAGGATAAGGCTCACCCACACCGTAGAGGGTAATCTGTTTTACTTAAAACCAACTAATTTTAAATGTTAATCATAGTTTTAAAATACATTTACAGCAATATCTAGACTACTGTTTGACCAAAAGAACCTGGTACCTATAGTCTAACCAAGTTGACACATTGAATTAACCATCGCCAAGTACCAAGGTATCAATCATTTAACATTTCCAACTAGTCATTTAAAATAACCAGTTATGTTGATTCTGCATCTCAAGATAGGGAATAAAATCAGTCCTGAATATAAATAAAAATCATTCAATATAAACATGAAAGAAAATGAGATTTTCTGAAAAGGGTTGCATGCAGGAGGCAAGCCCAATCACTGGCCTTGCTCTCTGAATCCCAGGTTCTCCAATCAGCTGAGGCCAGCTCCAATCACACAATACTCTGCAAGTCCCCACCCTCTTTGGGTCACTTTGATTTGCCTTTCATGGAAAATCTATGATTTGAAATTTTCTTAAGTTATATTTGGAGTGTTATTATTGGTGGTTCTATACATAGGATGAATCATCAGCTACAACTGGCATGGGAATGGTTATATTTGACACAATATGTGACATTTGCACCATATGCTATTTGTAAGATCTTGTCCATTGACTAGAAGAGCTCAGAACATTCAGTGGTTGTTACACTTGAATTTTTATCCAGCTCGACCATATTAGACGATTGCATACATGAGCTAACTCACTGGGACAGAAATTAGTGGAAGAAACAAAGCATGACTTGTATCATGTAACTGTATGACAGATCCTACTCCTAGTTGTGCCACTTGCCTGAGCAACTCTGGGCAAGGCAATTCTCTATAAAACTAGTTTTCTCTCTATAGGACAAGGATATGACTTGTTTTCTCTCCTTATGGAATTTGCACCAACTTGAAATAAACTACACAAATATTCTAACAATATTGTTTCAAGAAAATCAAACACTTCAGAAAACTTTGCCTGGTGGCAGGTTTTCAAATATAAGTTTACAGGTTACCTCAGATGTTGAGTATCCATGACAAGCTTACAGAAATTGGAGAGCCACACTGAAAAGTTCCTTCATACTTCAAGAGAATATTTATTAAAAGTACTAGTTCCATCCACCCCAATTTAGAATTAAAGACATGAAAATTCACAGTCTTAAAGATTAACAAACTAATGGCCACTTTAATTAATTCTTCTTTATTAGATAGTATATGACAAAAATTTCCTTAACCTATTGTCCATTTCAGAATATGTGAATGAGCTACTACAGGTTTTACAAGCTAAATATATCTGGAATATTATTGTGCTCTGAAATCAGATCTTTGTTAACAAAAGGACTAAAATTTTTATCTTAAAAAAACTCAGTTGGGCACATTGGTGATAGACCCTATGATGCATTATTCCCTTTAAAAAGTCTTCATTTGAAACTTAGTATTGCTCATATAATATACCAAGTCTTTTAAGTTAAATATACTCACTAAATTTTCTCAACAAATAGTTAATTATGAAAGCCTTAAGGGACACAGGATAGCTCTTTTTGCCCATGGTGTAATGTTAAACATTCTTATACCATGACCATTTTTATAACAAGTTGAAAATCAGACAAACCGAAGATCAGCACATCAATAAACATTATTACAAAACTATTGGAAGGAAAAAAAATTACTCATCTCTCCAAAGTACTCTAACAGTTTAAAAATAGGAAAAGGCATTTTCCCTAGCAAATGAAACATCCAAGCAATTGCAGGAAAAGGAAAAGTAAACAATAAATTTATTGCAAGCTTTATTTTTTTTTTTAAAGAAATGAGAGTACAAAAGCCAAAAACGCATTCACGTAATTGGAAAAGCTTGAAATTTCAGTGTTTTGGATTCCATTATCAGTGTTTATTATTGGAGCACTCATTTATTATTTTAACACTAATTGCATCAACTTCCTCTATCATTCTCCTCGAAGCCATATGACATTCTTGTTTATAGTAAGTCACAATTAATTTTAACCTTGAGAATTGTTTCTAGAATTGTCTAATACTGCTAAAATCATGGAACATACTCAGTATATCACAAACTAAAAATAAGAATCATTAGGTGATGAGACAAATGTCTAGGTCCACGACAGATCCACTCTATCCTGGGCAAGGTTATGGTACAAAGTGATGGGGTACTCCAGAGGAGCCAATTATTCAGCCAGAGAATTTTGGGGTATCTTGGAATAATCCCTCTACCTTCATAATTAAAATGCAAATGGTGTCAGGAACTTTGCATGCATTTTCAATTGTTATTTGAAGAAAAAATTATATGAGTTATACAAATCAAAATCCTAATTTGAGCCATAGAAATCCAAATTAGTAGAATCCTCTCCATAATAGATTAAATTATGAAGAGAACTCAGTGAGCATGTTACAATATACAAAATGAAACAATATTAAATCAGACATAAGTCAGAATGAGCATTTGAGTACGTGCCATGAAAAGTGCCTTCTAAATTTTCCTTAAAAGACCCTAGAAGCCATCTTCAATGCATGAAAAATGTACTATGCTACAATAAAATAATATCTGCTCTGCAAAGATAAGTAAAGAGAGAAAAATCGTCCTGGCCTATAAAATTATTCTGAAACACAAAAAAAGTCATGATAAATAGTAATGCTCTCAATTAAAAGTCACCTTTATAAAACAGATTTAGTGCAAGAAAAAAAAAATTTAATTGTATACTTCAAGTTTTTAATAAGATAAAAGAAGAAGCTGCCTTTTAAAAATAAAGCAGGCTACTACCAGAAGGGTATACAGGCTAAGGTAAAGAAAGCCTGTATGTATGGTGTCAGATGGGTATTAAATTTATTGGGGTGATCGCCTCATAAGTTATATAAACGTCTAATCACTATGTTGTACACGTGAAACCAATATATTTATGCCACAATTAAAAAATAAAAAATATAAAAAATAAAAAATAAATTACAAAAATGGTACCTAACTTAAAAACTGTAATGGATTTAACCTTAGATTAGTTTGAAATTTATTTGCTTTATCGCAGGAGGTAAGGATCTAACTTATTACTCCAGCAAAACTGACTATATACTTTCTCTCACTGATAATGATAGCAATTCTTATAATACACTAAATTCTCCTGAAAACTAAATTCTGTTTCTGGGATATCTATGATACCACAAATCTGTCCAATATTGAACCACTACAACACAATTTTAATTTTTGGAGCTTCATAACACAGTTTCATATCTGTCTTCCTTAAATATTTTTTCTTTTCAAAATATTTTTTCAAATTGTTCATACTATTAATTCATCCATATAAATTTTTAAATCATTTTGTTAAGTTAAATTGAACTTCCAGCAAGGTCAGTTTTAAATATTGGAGTAAAAGTATTTATTAATTCTGAAATTCAAAGGCACACCTAAATGGAAAAAAAATCTAGAAGACACGAAAATATTAATGACGATTATCTTCAAGTGTTGGAATTATGAGTAATTATAAATTTCTTCATCATACCTTTTGGTGTTTTTAAAACTTCCTATAATAAACAATCTCACTGTTATAACAAAGGATCACTTACACATAGCAGTATATCATAGACTTGACATTGCATATAATTGAATCATAGAAATATGAGACTTATTTTTAATATGTTCCTAGAACCCAGGTACGAATGATAGAATTCATGATGATTATTAATGATGGAATGAACTGTGAGAACAGGGAAGATACTATATGAATTTCCTTATACTCCACAGGAGTCAAATGTATATTTTCTTTATCTTTAATAATTAAATACAGATTTTTTTTAATAATACATTTTAAAATCTTGATAATATATGGGGAAAAAATCAGGATGCCTAATTTCCCAAACATTTGAAGATGACATATTAACTCAACCGTTTACTAATACCATGTGCCATTTAACCCTTAAATAGGAATTATTATCCCCACATTACAACTATGGGGAAAATAGAAAGCCACAAAAATTAGCATATTCAGGATTTCAATACATACCTAATGCCACAGTGTATTATCTTAACCTCTACATATACTCTCTCCCAAAATAAAATCCCACACTATCCCATGATTATATCTGTATTATGTAAAATTAGATACTTAAATCTATTTCTGGAATATCAGTTCTCTCCCTTTGATCAAACTATTGGTTGTAGTTTGGAGTAAATTTTAATATCAAGAGTAATAATAATGAATTTTTCCAATGTGGAGCACTGTATGTTTCTTCATTTATACAAGTTTTTCATGACTCTCAGTATAGATTTAAAGTTTCTTTATGTAGATCTCTAGACATTTGCTAAGGCTATTCTTAGGGATGCACATTTAGGGCAACTACCTAAACAGAATTTATTCCATTATAGGCTATATTATGTTTTTGCTACTCTGTGGTAATATTATTTTTGTATATTCATTTTGTGTCTGTTCACTTAACTCTTGACAACTCTATTTTTTCTGTTGATTCTCCTTAGTTTTTCTAGATAGACAATTAAATCATCCATATGTTTCTTCCTTGTTTTCTTTTGGATACTTGTCACTGAATTGGTTATAATTTTCCAGAATAATAGTTGTTATATTATAGCAGGTTTCTATGTGCTGGTCCTGACTCTAAAGGCAAAGCCAGAACTAATTTTCAGCCAGTCCATTGGTGGGCCTTACAGGCTGATAAGAAGCTGTCCTGACACCCCCAGGAAACTCCCAGTCTCTCCCCCAGAAAGGGTTATGTCTCATACAGAAAGGTCTTCAAAAGACTGGTCTAGCTCAAGGGCTCCTGGCCAACCTGTCTGGTGGTACCTGCACTGTGTTTACCAGTAGTTAAAACTTCTCATATCTCATCATTATGAAATAGGCTACTAGGTGAAGATGTATAGCTTTAAAAATATTTTTGAATCCTTCCCTTCTTTAGTTTAACAGCAGTAAATTATGTTGGATATTTCTTAATACAAAGCATAGGTTTACTTCGAATGATGTTTAAAGAGGTTTCTATTTTTTAGCATAGAAAACTACTGTTATGATCAATGAAAACCAAGGCACCAATTTTACGTACACTGTAAAGGCAAATATACTATATATATTTATATAGTATATATATATACACACACGTAAGTATAAGTAACTTGTATATAAAGATTCTATGATTATGATTCCATAATATTATTTGTGGGTCCACCTCATTTTAAAAAATATCTGCATAATATTCTACAGAAAGCATATACCATGATTGATTTGACTACTCCTTATTTTTTTTCTTTCAAATGCTGTAAATTAACAAATAATCTAACAAGTCACAAGGCTTTGTTCCTTCTCTTGGTTTGTTTTACACAGTGCTGAGATACATTAAAACATTAAGCATCACTACTGTTATAGAGAAGGACTGAAACTCATAATTTTCTAATAAAATATAGTTACTACTGGATTGCCAAAAGCTAGTTTCCTTCACATTTAATATTTATTACTTCTCAGTACTGTTGATCAAATACAGATACATCCTGTCCCTATTGATCACCAAGATTTTATAGTTTTATCTTGCAAACATAGCATATATATAATTAAACAGTTGGTAAACATATAGAGATTGGGCACAAATAAGACCCATAAATACTGCTGTGCAATGTATCTACCAACGGGTTGATCAGGCAGCTGTTATATTTGACAGCAAGAAAAAATAAACTGGTTTCTGTGATTAAACAAAGACTGGGTTCTTTTCTTTAAGCTTCACAGGCTAGAGATTCTGAATGCTTTTTATTTGTAGCAGGTGACTAGATCAGTTTCCAAGAACATGGTAGTAGAGCTGTCTAATTTAGAAATTTGGCAAAACTCAAAATCCTATCATGCAGTCATCAAGTACTAAGAATGAACAGGCTAGAAGCAACTATCCAAACACAAAAGGCTAAACTGGCATTTCTTCGAGGTGCTACTTCTACGTGTACTTGAACTGTGTAAAGATACACCAAGAGGCTAATAGCTGTCAGTAGAACATACTATCTACTTTTATCCAGTCTTTGATATGTGACCCTTTCCTAAGCACATAGTACTCTGTTTTCACACCAGCCATGTGTATTGCCACATACCCAAGGTAGAGATCATTCCTTCTCGGTTGGCATTTAATAAACCAACCCTTGTGTCACTGCCATCAGTGAGTGCCATACAAAATTAACCTTTTCAGTGGGGTAAAGTTAAGGGCTAGCTGCTCTAATACAGTCCAGGACTTATTTAGGAGGAAGAAATCAAAAGCAGTGACGTTACCAATTTCACAATTATTAAGATAAAGATAAAGTTTGAGTGAACTCCATACTCAGTTAAATGTTCCTGACAGCCTAATCGTCCTACTCCTAGGAAGACTAACTGCCAGAGTACAATGACTTTGTAAGATAATAAACTCTGGACCCTTCCACACATTGTCTTCCAATCTCTCTGGATAAACCATTGCAGTCCTAAAAGCAAAGCCTCCTACTCCAAAATCCACTGCTCCTGTCACACTGAGCTCGGTTTTGGCAAGTCTTCTGGAAAAAAAAAGCGGGAAGCCCACAGCTAAAATGGCAATAGCAGTAAATGTACTGTTAATTATCTAAAACAGGAGATGGCTGGAAAGTGTTCGGATTCTAGACTGATTTTTAAGAATTTTTCAAGGATTTTCGGGACAGGCATTCTGGCTCAGCAATTCTCCTGCAGTATATTTGACAGACTAGCCAAGCCCCCAAAATAATTACGGCAAGGTGCTCGAGGGGGATAAATGAAGCCAAAACGGTTGAAGGGGCCACCAGGGGAACTATTAAGAAAACAAAGTCAATGAAGAATCACGTTCTTCAGGTTCTTGAAGAAGAACACAAGCGCTGTGAGAGAATGGTCAGCCTTCTGCAGAGTGCAGGCAAGCCCAAGCCCTGGGCCACTTCCAGCACGCTGGCTCCACTGCGGTCACTGACAAAGGCTTCCTTCATCCGCCTGAGACATTCTTCCTCCTTCCAACGCTCTTGCCGGCCCCCTTCCCCACCCCCAGAGGGCCGCCTGGCTCCCACCACACCCAAACGGCAATGGGGGGTGGGGAGCAAGCTGCCTCCTGGCTACCTCTTATTGATGGGCATTGGTTTGTTTCGAATTTTTCACTCTAATGGGTACACCATAATTTAATTATTCTCCTATTGATAAAAGTTGTTTCTAATTTTCTCCCTGCAACAAAATATTCCGAAATAAGAATCCTTGTACATGCATTATTGTGCACAATCGAAGATACTCGATAAATTCCTAGAAGTGAAATTGCTGGGTCAAAGGGTATATATATTTTGTATCTTGGAATTATATGGAATTAATGCCAAAATAACTTAAACAGAAGCTTTGTGAAAGAATATTTCCATTATCAACTTATGAAAGTGCTCACTGTTCCACATTATTGGCTTTTTCATTTTTCTAATCCTATGCAAAGGAATCTCATTCTTTTTTAAAAATGATTTTTTTTTTGATTAAAGGAGTTTTTCTGTAAGTTTATAGTCATCTAAAAATTTCTTCTCTGAATTGTCTATTCCTTCAGCCAATCTATCTGATAACTTTTTTTTACTGATTTGTTGTGGCTATTTGTTTTACTAAGTATGTTATGGATATTAATTCAATGTGTACTACATATGTCACAAATATCTTCTCCCATGCAGTCACTTATGTTTAAGTGTGCTCATAGTGACTTTGTATCTAGAAGTATTTAATTTTATGATGTTTACGAAAGCCTTTCTCCTACATTGCCTTCTGAAACTTTTAAAGTTTTGTTTTCATACTGTTAGCTCTTTAACCAATCTGGAATTTATTTTTCTGTGTGATACAAAGTGAGGCATCTATTTCCATTTTCTTTCTTTCTCCTGAGATATCATTATCTTGATTTTGCAAATGACAAAACTAAAACTCAGAAAGGTAAAGGAACCTGACTTACAGTTCAGAGTTAGCAAGAATGCTACCTGTTTGGCCCTTTCGACCAAACCAAGCCACATCCCATGAGCATTACACGATATTTTCCACATTAAAACATTATTACTTACACTCAGTACAAACAAGCCTAAAAATGTCACTCACGTCTGTTGCACTGCTTTAGCAGAGAGTGGTACCCTGGCATTGCTGATCATATATAGATAAACCTGCCAAGATCTGCTTTGCATTTGCTCAGAGATGGAATCACGAAGTCCAGGAATAGAATCCCATTATTATTCAGCACCAACTAGCTGCTATCATGAAAATGAGGGTGCCTCAAATTGATACTTTCTCAAAAGACAATTCTATGTTCTCTTAGCTGACATGGAACCAAGTGATAATAACCATGGATGAAGAGTAGGACTGACATTCTACCCAAGACCAGAAGGCTAAACTATTCTGACTCTAGCTACAGCAACCAATTCCCAGCAAATCTTGTCCTTCTGCAAGCTACGTGGAGAGTTGGCTTTAGCACTTTTTATCTCATCTAACAGGACCCATAGTGATACTCCTGGGATTATCTTCTCAGTTGATAATGAACTTCTTTGCATCTGAAAATTTTGCTCCCCACACCCCCCAATCCAGAGCCACAGGATCCTGGTGAAGATACTGCTGGCTACCATGTTTGTGTTGCAGGTAATTTACCAGAGGTGGACTGCTAACTCCCACTGGGCCAATCAAATTCTCTCTCTAGAATTTAGAGCTGAAAACAAGGAATCAAGTCAGCCTCATCAAATGGCTGAAACCAGATGGCAGGAACTCAGGAGCTGTGGGTGGCCACGTGCTGCCATGTGGACTGGGAAGCAAAGACACCAGCTTCAGAGAAGAGAAGACAAATGAGGTGTTGAACAGAGAAGCAGAGATAAGAGCCGCGGAGAGACAAGTATCTGGGTTTCTAAGGACACTCTGGTTGAGATCATGCATTCATTCAACAAATATTTACTGAGCACCTAATATGTGCCAGACATCACTTTAGGAAACTGAAGACTAGAAGAATATTTTGTCATTACAATAAATTCTCAATTTTGCTTAAGCTAATGGCAAGTGTTTCTATTTTTTTTTTTGTAACCAGATACCTATAATACAGGCCCACAAACGCAAGAATCCTCTCTCTGCGGAATGTTTTATACTCTCAACTGTTCCAGATACTGCCTCTGTTTATTAGGTACTCAACCTGTGTACCTTGTATCAAGAGTTGTTTTATAAGCCTCTTCCATCACCCTAGGGTGACTACGAGTTCGTCCAGGGTAGCGGTTCTCAAGTACCATGAGACAGTCCCCAGTGTGCTGTGATCAGTGATGAGGTATGTCATTAGTAATTTTTAAATTATAATGAAGTGCTAAAGTTGGCTAGTGCTTTATGATTGTGCTCCCCACCCGCTCCCCTGAGCAGATTCAAGGTCATCTGTAATAATGTCATCCTCACTTGCATTCCCATATGCTTTCTTGGTAGAAGGGGAATTTCATATAGCCAGTGTGCAGGAAACTGTATAATCCTGGGTGTCTGCATAAGGCTATGTTAGTTATGTGAAAACCATCCCCACTATTTGTCAAGGTGGACGGGAAGTTAAGAACCACAGAAACCGTGTCTTTCACAGAATTGTAAACATATCATAGGGGCTCAGTGAACTGCTGTTGTTGCTACTGCAGCAGCCGCTTTCTGCTCCTTAGGCCCTCACCACTGCGACGGGCCATATAGTGAGTGTCCATGTGTACGCTAGCCTTGGCCCTCGAAAAAATTTATCTCACATTAGAACATATGCAAAGGTTGGGTAAAGTCAAATACTGAAGACAAAGGTAGACAATGTACTTAACATGTTCCTTTTTGGTTACATCCCTTTCTCATGGGAAAAGCCTCTCCTTTAGGCCATAGGATGCCGGTAGGACAGTGATTGGTCTAGGGTGGGCATGTGACTGGA
>KE760533.1:14529-54737 GCA_000465285.1 Eidolon helvum
GACTGGAGTGAGCCAATCAGGAAAATTTTTCAGAAGTTGAAATGACAGAACAAGTCTCAAACTTCAATAGAATCCTGAAAGCCTAGAGGTAGAAGGACCTGTCTTTCCCAGAGGATGAAGCCAACCTAAAATAACTACCACACAGTGATATGTTAGGTGCTACATGTGTATTACATCATTAAATCCTTATGATTCATGGGCATAGATAGCTATTAAGCCCATTTTTCTGATAAGAAAACTAGGCCTTCAAGTTTAAGTCACTGTCCAAAGTCAAATAATCAACAAAGAGAAGAACAAAAATTTCAATCTGTCTATCTGACTTGTGCTCCAAGAAGGTATAGAATGTTTTACAGGAGTCCTCCATCAACTACAGGGGATATGTTCTAACCCCCAGTGGATGCTGGAAACCTCAGATAGTACCAAAACTTATACCTACTACATTTTTTTTCCTATCCATCCATACCTTTTCACTTAAAGGAAGTACTTTATGGCTTCTATTTGGCATACTTGAATTGCCAGCATCACTACTCTTGTACTTTGAGGCTGTTATTAAGTAAAAGAAGGGTTACCTGAATGCAAGCACTGAGATACTGTGACAGTCGATCTGACAACCAAGACGGCTCCTAAGTGACTAACAGGTGGGAAATGGATACAGTGTGGAGACGCTGGACCGAGGGATGACACCCTTCCTGGTGGGATGATGCAAGATTTCATCACACTACTTAGAACATTTAAAACTTATGAATTATTTCTTAAATTTTCCATTTAATATTTTTTGGATGGTGGTTGACCAAGTGTAATTAAAACCATGGAAAACAAACCCACAAATAAGAGGGATGACGATACCTGAATTCGTAGCCAATCTGAAAATGCCCATCCATGAGACGTCTGCAAGTCTTTAGGTATCAGCTGACTTACACTGCAGTGTTTTTAAGCTTGGAGGCAAGTGAATTTCATATGTAAAGAACCAGATAATAAGTACTTTAGGCTTTGCAGGCCACACATTCTCTGTCGAAACTACTCAAATCTGTCATCATATTGTGAAAGCTATCATAATATGTAAATGAATGTGTGTGGCTGTGTTCCAATAAAACTTTACTTACAAAATAGTCAGTAAGGGAAGCCAGAATTTAGTCTGTGGGCAATAGTTTGCTGTTCTAAGCTATGACTCACCATGCAACTAGACTGTAAATTCCTTTTAGATGAATTCCATGTTAAATAGTTTTGTATTGTTTTATGATTTATCCATGACTAAACATGTACACACACACTTATTTCAGCAACAAGCACATACAATGTACACTAATTGATCAAACTGATAAATTTGTTAATTCGATGATTTTGAGTGTTTTGATTCTTGAAGATGAGTGCTTCAAATATCTTATTAGCAATAAACTAAAAAATGTTAAGATGAGCAGGAAATACTAGAAGGTAGGCATATATTCTATGAAAAGAAGCAGTCTATTTTATTCCATGCATGGATGAAAGAACTATTAAGCCAATAAGAAATAGGCTACCCTGGATACATGAAGAATAAATGTTAGGTACTTCCTGACAATAGCAAGGTAAGAAAATGCTATACCAAAAAGATACTCTCTTTCTTTGACAGATGTAAATATGATTAGAGCATCTCATTCTCAGTGGGAAAATAGGTACCTCTCTATTAATTTCCCAGCAATATTTGTTTTTAAAATTAAATTGCTTTATAAATAATTGTTTTAGATATAAATGAAAATGTCCATGAGACGACAATATTTGCCAAAAAGATTACTGAAAATATTATACTAATGAAAGAATATAATGTTAGGCCTTTTAAAGTCTGATTTCTAAGGGAACTTGGTTCTAATGGCATTTAGAAAAGGCGGCGGCACTCTGATTTCAACTTTCAACATCATCATGTAGGAATATGAGGGGTTGTCCCAGATCTTCCAGAATTAGGAAACTGGAGACCAAGGCAATTTTATGACAATCACTTTTATGAGGTTACTTAAAACTAGACCCACGTGAAAGGTAATGTCGGAACCCATACACACTTCGGTAATGATAGGTTGCCTGTATGTACCATGTAACAGAATGCATTTTATTTCTATTATGAGGAATAGTTTGCCCTTGAGGGACAAAGTCGCTTTGTGTATAACATATAAAACAGAACCATAGACTTCCCAAGGTTGTCTATATTTTCCTTTCTGCCTACACCCTCCTTTGCATCCACAATTGTCCCTAGCCTAAATCTAAATACTCAGGTATCTTTGCACAAGATTAGGGGAAAAGGAGCCAAAGTAAGGCAAAAAAAAAAAGGAAGAAGTGAAAGAGGGATGGATGGGGTGGGGGGAAAGGAGAAAAAGAAAAGAAAAAAAGAAGGTGACTTAATGTGGAGCATGGTGACTCTAATTCAAAGATGAGTAAATCCTGGGGACCTAATGCTCAGCTTGGTAACTGTAGTGAACAACACTGTACTGTATACTTGAATGTTGTGAAGAGTAAATCTTAAGTGTTCTCACCATGAAAAAGAAATGATAATGATGTGATGTGATGTGATGGTGTTAACCTAAGGTGAAAACCATTTTGCAATACGTAAGTGTATCAAATCGACACCTTGTACAACTTAAAACACAATGTTTTATGTCACTTACATCTCATTAAAGCTGAGGGAAAATACTGTATGGTACACTAGAAAGTTGCTACGAGAATAGATCTTAAATGTTCTCACTACATACACACACACAAAAGGTAACTCAGAAGTGATAGATGTGTTAACTAACCTTAGTGTGCTAATCACTTCACAATATATACCTATATCAAACCATCACACTGTACTCTTAAACTTATAGTTTTATATGTCAACTGTATATCAACAAAGCTGGAAATAAATAAAATGTAAAAATTTTTTTTTTAAATGGGCAGGCAGGTAAAAAAAAGGGAAAAGGAGAAAAAGAATTAAACAGTCTAAGAATGAAAAAAAAAAAAGCTACCCTACAGTTCTAGACAAAAAAAGGAAAATGCTAAGAGACTCCTGAACAGTCTACCTCATGTCCAGCACCCTGTGGGTTTGATGCTTGGTCCACGCTTCACGTTGGACATTTTCCAGAGTCTATGAAATCAGTCCCAAGCTCACCTTTCTACTCTCATGATTCTGACTACATGTACTTTATGTGTACAGCTTCCACATACAGCTTATCTCCATCACTGATCCATCTCCTGATCTCTCATTCCGAGTCTCTAACTGTCCACTGTCTATCTCCCCTTGGAACAGCTACCTTCATTTCAAACCCTAACATGATCAAACGCTCACCTTTTCCTTCAGCCAGCTTCCCTTTCCCACACTCTTATTTCAGTTCATGGTGGAAACCTCGAGCATCTTGACTCCACATCTGTCAGCGATACTCTTCCATCACAACGTATTTTAGCATCTCTTCCTTTCTTTCCATCCCTTCGGATAACATTTGAAATCTTAGGCACTCAATTTCTAGAACAGTTTCGTATTCATCTTTCACCACTTTACCTCCCACATTTCCTTATTCCAAACCAGGGGGGCTTAATGTTTCTTGCCAAAATGTAATTGTTACTCCATCAGTCTCTTGTGCAGAAAAATCCTTTGTGGCCCCCTCTGCATACAGAACAAAGTCTAAGCTCTTGTCTGGTGTTTTAGGTCTTTCAGCATTTGTTCCCAACCTACCTTTCCTATATCCCCAAGACTGAAACCCTCTGTGACCATCAGCTCTTCTCCAAATGGCAATGCTCATTCCTACCTGTCCCAAGTCACATACTCCCATTTAATCATCTGTTATGTGCTACACACGTGGGGGCACAAAATAGGTCACAGTTCACTTTCATAATTACACTACAATATTTTAAGTGAAAGGTATTAGCTCTATAAAGTTTAGAGGTATGTTTAATCAGATGCAGATTAGTTCTAAGGATAGGAAGAGATAAGAGAAGCAAAGAAACCAAAAGGAATCGCTTCTCTTTGAGCCCTTGGTTAAGGGGAGCAGCCTTCCACAAAAACCTTCAGAAAATGTGCTGAATGATCAAAGGGTGTATTGTAGAGCCAAAAGAAGCAGTAGCTTGGGAGTGGGGGTTTTGGGTAAGGGTCACACCTGTGACCGAGAACAAGCAAATCAGAAGGGCTTCCTATAGGTTAGATGTTGGAAGCATGTAATATTTAGATTGGTCAGCTAAAAGTCAAAGCAGAGTCACTGTAGGGATTTCACCCCAGGCCACGTGACTTAAAATATCAAACTGAAGTTAAAGTACTTAATATACATTGTAGAGTACCAAAGGGACAAGAACATGTCGGACATCCAAGAACCATTCAAGCAGAGGTATTTGGCTTCCTCCCTTCTCCCCAAACCGTCTTCACTCCACTGCTTCCTCAACTTTATTTGCTACACATTATATTCACTTACTAACTTTGAAACATTTAAAAAGAATGCAAAAAGAAGTTCAATATATTGTGAACATGCTTTGTGTCAGGCACATGCTAGGTGGTTTCAACTGTAAAAAAGAGAAGGAAGGAAGAAAGGAAATAGAAAAAGGCAGAGTAGTGATTGAAAGTAGAATGTGAGCCAATAGTAGGTGCAAGAGGGCACTGATTCTCAGACTGGTTTGTGCTAGCTGCAACAGAACTCCCCAGGGCACCTGAAAAAGTGCAGGTCATATAAAGCAGTAGGGCTGAGATGAGCCCTCAAACTACATATATACACATAAGTACACATATGCATTATTTATATACACACACATTTGTGTGTATTTGCACGTGTGTATATACATGTAAATACATTTTTAATAAGCAGCCCAGGTAATTCTAAATACCACACAGGTGTTGTATCCACCCTTAATAAGGTTACCTGATACTCTGTAGACCCCATATTCTCTGTCCTTCATAAGGGATGGAGAGAGCTCCCATACTCGTATAAATTGTGATGTCCCCAAGATGCACCATTATTTTATATATCGCTAAGAAAGAAAACACACTGCCAATCAAACCATAATGTGCAAACAGTTGTAAGATGCCTCTCACTTTCAGAAATGTTAAAAGGTTTTAAAAGTGTGCATCTTAGAAGTGATGAAATACAGTTAACATGTTTAACACCCATTACGGTCAGGGTCAATCTGTGGCTAAATATGCCTGACGTCTGAGAGCAACTCCTCCGAGTCACACAGCTACTAAGAGACCAAGCGAAGACTGCTCCCGACGCCAAAGCCGCAGCCTCCAGCACAGGGTGTCCAACTTGGCGGAAGACTGTTTTCCTTCGCCTCACAGAGCTCCCGGGAGCAGTGCGGGTGCAGGCCTGGAACGCCACTTCTGCTGTAACTCTCTCCACAAAATACATGGAAAACATTTAAAACCAGACTTGGCACAAAGCAAGCTCCCGACGAATGCCATCGTCCCTCCGCCACGCAGCTTGCAGTGCAGCGAGGGAACTGAGAAGTAGCGGCTGCCACGTGGGATGAGGGGGAAGCACAGGGTGCTGTCGGCGGACATGCCGAGGGGGCTCGCCCATGCCTCCGGCGGTCAGAAAGGCTCCTGGCCTAAGTAACACTGAAGATGAGACTGATCGTGACGAGCAGCGTTCACTAGGGAAGCGAGGGGTCGAGTGGGGGGTCGCGTGGGGAGCCTTCTGCGAACCACGGCCCTGCGGGAAGGGCGCGTCCTGTAGTCCGCGGCTCTCACGCAGAACTACGCGGCCCACACCCGCTTGTCCACAGGATTCGCACCAGCCCCCGGGTGTCGCACCAGCCCCCGGGTGTCACACCAGCCCCCCGCAGGCCCTCTGGGAGGGAAGGCAAACCTACGTGAGGCGGCTGTCACAGGAACAGATGAACAGATCTGCCTGCGGGGCTGATGCAATGGCGCAATAAACTAACCCTGCAAAATACTTGCGATTTAAATGTATAATCTCTCTTATTCCTACAAAGGACTTTTTTTTCTTTTAAAGAAGGCAAACGAAATTACAATGTTGAACTGGTAAGCCTCTCTGCACCCCCACCTCGGCCTCTCCATTTTGGCAGCTCAACTTGTAACCCACGGGGGAATGACTTTTTTAGCCAAGGTGGTGATGTCATCCTCGGCAGATCTGCAGTGTGGGGTGGGACAGACGGAAGGCATTACACAGACGCAGTGGGAACCCAGCCCAGCAAGCTCTTGGCGGCTGGAATGGAACAGAAGGCCACATCGGTTTGCTTTACAGTAGGCTCCCAGCAAACACAAAACCAAACCCAGGCATGTAATTAGGGATACAAAGTTTTCCCTCACCCAAAATCACTGAAAATCATTTTTCCTTCCCTTTCCTTTTAAATGACAAAAGCCATACTGAAAAAGAATTTTACAGGATATGCAGGCTTTTGCTGGAGGCTCATTCAGAACAAACAGAAGTACTGAGGTGTGTAACAGGTAAACACAGAGGCAGCATATATTCCAGAATCTAATCCATAAAGATGGAAAGATTAGCTCAAGTTTACTGCTTGGAACTGAGGAGAGAGCTGGAAAACATCTTCTACAGGTACTTCCTAGGAAAGGAGACACTCTCAGCAGACTCTGGGGTGTTTCTGATACATAGACATCTAGATACACATCAGAAACACCCCAGAGTCCGCTGAAAGCCTCTGGGCATTCTACTCCCTATACCTAGAATGCACATTCCCAATTTGCCAGGTCAAAAATAACTTCTGTGAGGCTTTTCCTGGTATCCCCGATGTACAAGTTAGTCTCTCTCCTCTGTGTTAAACTAAAACTGGTTCCTAGTACACACTTCTATTACTGCAAATATGACACTGGGTTATAATTAATCATTTATACTTCTGATGTCCCCACTAAACTTACTAAGGGCCAAAGCCACATTCCATTCACCCCAGGATCCCTGCCCCTGGCACTGTACCCAGTCCGCTGCACTCAACACAGGTTGAGCAAAATGTTAAATGAGCAATTATCCACGCCGCCCTCCAAGAGATCTGAAGCCGCTACGGGTCTCTGAAAAAGCAGCGTTTGAGCACATCACGTTCGATTCATAGGTTATATTGTATATATCCCAAGTTTTGTACATTTCTAATATTTTTTCGTATCAGTCTAAAACATGTTTTCTTAATGTTTTCCTTTAAAATTATTCCCTATGTTAGTTTTCACCTTGCCCTAAGCAACAATAACCAGGAAGCCATGATTTTGTGTGCTAATTATATTTTGTCCAAATACACAAATATTGTTAAATAAACATTGTTCATGCATGTATACCCTCCAATCTTCCAGCATACAGTAATACAGTGGTACATGTACCCCATTTTAAAAAATCATAAATAAAATATTCAAGCTGAAAACATCATTAGAGAGAAGCAGATAAGGAAACTGAGGCTCAGGAGAAATCTATTTCTTCTCAACTGATGAAATTAGTAAGTGGTAGAGAACAGACAAACTTCCCAGGCCATGGCTCCCATTTGAATGTTTTTTTTTTTTTTTCTCTGACAAAAGGGACAAATATGAGGAAGAGAAAAAACCTTTCGAACAGCCAAAACATTATTGCAAATTTTTTCAAGATACTTTAAAACATACCCTTTTATTAAAAAGACTGAAAGAAAATAAAACAAGCTCTGCTGGGGTAATAGTTATATTATTCTATCTCCTTGCTTTCCTAATAACATACAAGGTGGTCCCAAATTTTTGTAATGAAAAAATAAATAAATAAACTACATCAGATGGGATGGTTAATTTTATGTGTCAACTTGGCTAGGCTGTGGTGTCCAGTTGTTTGGTTAAATGTTAGTGTAGCTACTATGAAAATATTTCTCACATTTATGTGTCAACTTGATTGAGCCATGAGTGCCCATGTATTTAGTCAAATGTTATTCCAGATGTTTCCGAGAAGGTGTTTTTCAATTAGATTAACATGTGATTCAGCAGACTGAGTAAGGCACATTGCCCTCCCTAATGTGAGTGGTCCTCATTCAATCAGTGGAAGGCCTGAATAGAACAAAATAGCTGACCTTCTCAGGAATAAGAAAGAACCTTTTCCATCTGACTGCTTTAAGTGAGGACATCAGTCTTTCTCTGCTTTGGACTCAAACTGAAACACTGGCTCTTCTTGGGCGTTGAGCCCGAAAGCTTTTGGACTGAAACTATACTATCAGCTCTCCTGTGTCTCTAGCTTGCCGCCTGTAGATTTGGGGACTTCTCAGCCTCCATAATTGTGTGAGCCAATTACTTATAATGAATCAAACACACACACACCTTACTAGTTCTGTTTCTTCGGAGAACCCTGACTAATACACCCTCCATTATGTAGGTAGACATCACCCAATCAGTTGAAGACCCCAAGAACAAAAAAGGGGACTTCCCAAGAAAGAACAAATTCTGCCTCAAATCTGCATAGAAACCCTTCCTGAGTTTCCAGCTTGCTGCCTACCATCTTCCCTGTGGATTCTGAATTTGCCAGCCACCATAATAGCATGAACCACTTCTTCAACCAATCAGATAGATAGATAGATAGATAGATACACAGAGATAAATTTATATCTATTTATCCTATTGGTTCTGTTTCTCTGGTGAACTATAATATACAATGCATTTTTCCATGGCTGTGCATTTGCAGGAGGGGGAGGGTTCATACCTAAAGATGACCAATCAGCAATTTGGGAGGAAATGATCAGTAACTCGACAACTACAAAAGAGCTAACACTCATCTGCTGTTTATTAACACAAAAAAATGTGAGAATAAAACAAAATAAGCAACACACAGAGTAGTCCACAAATCAATTAATTACAAATGAGCTACCATCACAACTTTCTCAGGGTGCAAACTGAAAAATTCCTTTCCTGACGTAGTTTATCTTTATACTTGATTTACATTCTTTGTTTTATTTAAATCATTAACTAAACAACTAAGACACTGTTACTCAAGTTCCAGTTTGTTTATGGTGCCTTTTTCTCTTTTTGAGTGGGTGCCAGAAAAAAAAAATACACCAAATTCACCTCCCCAAAACAGCAGTATTCCTACTTTTCATTCCCCCACCTCCAATGATGCTAGCCGGATTCCTTCTAGTGCATTGCTTTGTATTATTGATATACGACAAACCTGTCTTCTTGCACACTCTCACGATGACACTAGATATAAAGCTTCTGTCAATAAACAAGTTGAATGAATTCTACAGCCCATGTTAACAACCAAATCAATATTCAAAATTATTAATATCATAAAATTTAAATAATAGGTCTCTTCTACTCTGCAAAGCATGTTGTAAATTTCTCATATCCATTAAATAACAGAGAGTGCCAATGAAGGGCAGACCAGCTCCCGGCTCTGTTAATGTGTTTATCATTACATTTGCTGAACAGAGAAACAAACCATGAGAAAATGTTTATTATACAGTAGGCAGCGCAACCACAATCAATGAAGCCCCTTCCTCACTGCAACATGAAACTGGGTGATGGGTATGACTGGGTCTTTAAGCATTATGTCAACTCACTACTTAGTAAAGTGATTTTTAAAACAAATTATTTGGCACAATTACCTATCCCTGGTATTTGGTGATTTCCATCACAAATGAGCACCCCAATCATTTGTGATGTTCTACTAAACTGGCTTAGACAAAAATAGAAGAGAAAGAAGAAATCACATCCTGAGAACTGGAAACTAGAAAATGTCAGGGTAAAGTAATTATGAAGAAAGCACTCAGCAAACGGTACAGAATTAAGATTTGGAGTCCTCGTCTGCCCCATCTGTATTCTCATCTTTAAAACAAGGGGAACAAAAAAATCTACCTACCACTCACTTTATGGGAAATGTTAAAGACTTAAATATAAAATAAGCTCCATTTAGGGTATGATTTTTTAGTATAGACTCAAAGGTCCAACATTTATCACTTTACATTCCAGAGCTGAAAATATCACCCCCACACCTCCAACACCGTCTTCTGGAATTGCTGATAGAGGCTCCATGAACAGAAGGGAATTTCTGAATGCCATCTGGCATTCTTGAGGACCCAGGTGACAGAAATGACCAAAACTCCCTAGTAAATATCATTCTTGGGTAAATATTTAGACATCCCAATGACCTACCTTTGTCAACTAGTGAATGCCATGTATACATAAGTCTTTGGCTATCACCGAAGAGTAATTTTTGGACTCTAACATTATTTGAATTGCAACTGTCAATAATTTATTAATGTTTTCAGAATCTAGTAAGTGTAAAGGTGCTAAGAGCTAGAGATGACAAAGACATAGTCCATCCTCTAGAAACAATCTAGTGACAGAAAAAGAGATGGTAACTGTGATCACTAAGACACAAGCTATATAATAGAGGAACCAGAAAAATGCTCAGGAACACTTAGAAAGACTAATTTTGACTGGGGTTGGTCAGAGCAGCTTTCAGGGAGAACGGGAGTGTCTGAAATGAGTACTGAAAGATGAGCAGCATACCATGGTAGGCAGAAAAGAGCACTATAGCCCAAGGACACATCATGACCCAAACTACAGAATATTTTGATGCATAACCTGAGTCTTAGTAGTATATAGACTCTTTTGCATAGCTGGTATGCATATATGTGTCCCTGTGGTTTCGGTCAGGTTTATCAAATCTTGAAATTGTCTAATTGTTCTTCAGATCTCTTAAAAACAGAAAAAAAAATTGCAAGCGCGGAGCACCTGTGTAAAACCTGTTCTCCCTTGTTTCCTACAAGTAAACCTCATCTCTAGAATATCCTAATACAACTGTTTACAAACTCCAGCATGTTCCTATATGTCTATTTATATAAGTACCCATAAATGATATTTTTTTACATAAATGTTTTCATGCTGCAATATCATATAGTATTCTGTAATTTGATTGTCATTCACCTTTATGAGGCCCACCCATTTTGAGTCAGATAACTCTAGTTCAATTGTTTTAACTAATGTTTAGTATTCCTTGTATAAACACAATGCAATTCATTTATCTGTTCTTCTACCCATGAGTATTTAGACTGTTTATTTTTTTGTATTATAAACAATCCTATAATTAAAATTTTGGTAAATGTCTTCTTTCACAAATCAGGCTTTCTCTATGAAAGAACGTATGTAAGCTCTACTAGGTTGTAGTATGGGCATCTTTCATTTTATCACCTGTAGGTTACTAGCTTGTATGTACAAATAGAATGTGTACTCATTAATTGTTAGCTCAAGGTTTTAATGTTGTCTACTGGATCAAGATTCTTCACTGTGTTGTTCATATTTTCTATACCCTTTCTAATACCGGTCTACTTGGGGTCTCAATTACTAAAAGAAGGAAGTAAAGGCTTTCTTCTATGATTGTGGATTTGTCAACATCTCCATTCAATTTATTTGTACTTTTTGAGGCTTTTTACTAAGTGCATGCAACTTTAGAATTGTTATACCTACTAGTGAATTGCTCTTTCTATCATGATATAGTGACAAGAATGACTGGTACCACATACAATCTTTGAGGGATTGCTATAAATAGCCTGTCCCATGTAGGTGACCTATAACTGTGAAGCTACACTAAGACAATAAAGATGTCTACCATGTTTGATGGTAAAGTACTAGCAAGTCGCACTGCACACTGTTCAACCAGATTTGTCAGCCGTAGAGATGAAATCCCAATTGACATCTGTCTGACTCTATATCTGACCAATGGAATCATATGATCATGTATCTTGCTAAAATTTGTGAAATTTGCAAAGGTCAAGTATTTCATCCACAATCAATTAAGATAATTATCTCTTTCTCCTCCCTCTGTCACACCTTCCCCATGTTAGGTAGTAGAGCATCCAACAGACATTTTAAGAATCCAGCTAAGGAGAAGCTGAGGTAGAATCACTTCATTTGGGTTTAATAGGATGTATTTATGTATTGAATATGATGTGTTTTTATGTCTACGTGGTATTGTATGGTTAACTTACTTCAATGCAGTTATTACTGGATGTCTGTAGGGATGACTTCCAAGACTACATCTATGACACTTCCACCCTTGTGGAATTATTCAGTCATGAGACAGTGTGTTTGGCACCAGAAGTTCACGTGTAGTGAAGGAAACAAGCTTGAAATGCAATGAAGCAGAAGCTAGTCACTGGAAAATTCTTCCAACATTCAGAGATGGAAAAACTAAAACCTAAGACTCTAGTTCTCACAGACACCAAGTCGAACAAGAACTATGGAACAGACCTGAAGATATAGCATATATGATTATAAACAAACCTAATTCTTTTTATAGGAATCAGAAGAAATACAATTTATCATATCGTAACATAATTCCTGTTTTAGGGCTTCAACCTATAGCATTATTACAACCGCTATTTAATATGACAGGTCACAAGATATGAATCCTAATATCAATGATGCCAAAAAATTTTGGTCTAACACAAAGAAAAGGTTGAATTATCTTTCTATTCTTGTTAAGGAAAATAATACAAAATCAATGAACAAACAGGTAAAATTTAAAGGAAAAAGAGTATTACAGTATTTTTCTAGATTTTGCGATGCCCGTGATATCTGTCGGCTTTTTCAGATTTGTAATTTTGTAACTTATTATTCTAAAATAGTACTCATATTACACTAATTTTTGTATTGAAAGTATTGTAGCAAAAATTCCAAAATTGTCTATGGATCAGACCCCATGAAACTTGCATCTACCTCAGAGACGAAAATAAAAATGGAAACAGCTAAAGTAAAAGTGAAATTATAAAACCACGTTTAATTAAGCGATGCTTTGGGGCCAATATTAAGATAATTTTGAAATTATAAAACCATGTTTAATTAAGTGATGTTTTGGGGCCAATATTAAGATAATTTAAACTTTTGACAATGCATAGCAAATAAATTATTTGGTAAGAACAAATTTTTAAGAAAAGCAAATTTCTGTATTTTGAATTATATCTGCATTGTTCCTCTGTAGAGTTAACTTAAAAGAGGAATTAAAACCATTTATAAATATCTCACACTTTAACTCAGAGGTTATAGCTGTTACCTTAAAACTGCCTTCTTTGATAAAAGAAGCCAAATGTTAGATTACAACTCTCAACCTGACTTGAAGTAAAAGAAATTAATATATTAAAGTTTATGGTTCATGGGACTATCTGATCAATAAATTTTGTTCAGTCAGAAAGCTATAAAATATTAAGAATTCCTACTTTGTCTACAGATACAGAAATTGATATTCAGTAATCAAGTATGAAAGAAAACAACCTAGAAAAGTAACATCAATCAAATAATGTAGGTGTGCAGCATTTCTACGAAGAAATGCCTTTCTCGAAAATTACAAGATGGTTGAGAACTGAGCTTGACCATCACCTAATATGATGCACATTAGTTTTTTTCCTCCTTGATTTCTGTGTCAAAGGTTTATAAATTGCTAAAGAAGGGAGGCAGCTCTTCCTTGGTTATGATTCTTTAAATGTGGCCTGACTGAAGAAAATGAAGGAGGTGGCCTCAGGAGAGAATTTGGGCCTGGAGATAAGGATTTGGTGGTCATCTGTAGGGACACTGCCTAAGAAAGACCAGAAAAGGGTCCACGACCCACTTGGAAATCACCAATGTAGGGATTAACAAGAGAGGAAATTAGGAAAAAGAGGGAGAGGCAGAAAGTCAGGTTATGAAAATATTTTACAGACCAAGAGATGAGTGCATATCCATACTCAAACAAAACAGAAATTGATGATCGGCCATGTAAAACAATGCAAAGAAGTGACAAGAATGAGCACTGAAGAAAGTAACACAAAGGTGGAAAAAGA
This sequence comes from Eidolon helvum, assembly GCA_000465285.1. NCBI lineage: Eukaryota > Metazoa > Chordata > Mammalia > Chiroptera > Pteropodidae > Eidolon > Eidolon helvum. Next base: position 28,240 of record KE760533.1, read on the forward strand.
CTACCAATTGTTGACCTTAGAGACTATATTTTTAGCAATATAGCCACAGATCAAATTGCGAGACATGAGAGTAAGTACAGATGATGTAATAACTATGAGGAGTATATACAAATTATTGTTTGGAAATATTTAAGACTAAAAATAAAGATTAAAAAAATTAGGGTGATGGTCAAAGGAGAGAGATTTCTTTGGTTCCCTTTGATGCTGCCCTGTGACGTAACTGCAGTGGATCCGAGTGGAACCGTCCACCAGGCAGCTAAAGATGAAGGAGGCCTCAGGAGAGAAGTGTGCACAGACACCGCCAAGGAGGGAAGCGGTAAGGAAGACCAAAAGGGCACTAGTGACGGTTTTGAAAATCGCTCTATTTCAGGAATGAAGTTTAAAAATAAAAATTAAAAAGACATGCAATTGTGGCTGTCTTAAAGATAGAAGACACCCGTATATATGTTTAGTCAGTAACATTTTATAGGAAAACTCACACACACACACACACGCACACACACACACACACCAAAGGGAGCCAGCCACTTCCAGAAAACACAAGAGAGGATGAGTTTAAAAGTGAGCAGACTTTCTTAAGTTTGGTGGTGGGTTCACCAGTGAACCAGTGTTATTTACTATTAGTCATGCGTACATGTTTTGTTATTATGTATGTATCAAATATTATGTTTATTTTTAAAAAGAGTGAAAGTGAGTGGAAATCCATGCATGAGCCTGGGAATCATTTTCAACAGGAGCCAGAGTTGCGATTCCCTTGTCATTCCACTCTCAGCAGTGGCCGTCACCATCCTCACCCCGGGCATAAAGCCCTGAGTGATGGCTTTAAGAAGAACTTATCCGGAAGGAAGGTGGAGCAACTCTTAAAATGCTGAAAATAACCCAAACACAAATTAAATTTTATCATATTTTTCTTCCCTGAATTGAAGAAAACCTAAGAAATAATCTATGAACAAAGACAGTTTCTTCTCCATTCTGGATTAAGTACTGAATAAAGTCCCAAGAAAGAAAAGCCAGGATGGAGTACTAAACAGACGTAGAGCAAAAAATCTGACTCCTACTTGCATCCCTAGCTTATTTCTTACAGACTTCTGCAAGTCACTTCGCTTCTTTGCCCATCAATTTTCTCACCAGTAAAATGAGAAGGTTAGATTAGATGATTCCTAACGTAATCATTCCTTTCCCTCATGTTCTGAGTTTTCAAGGCACACAAACCTTGTGCTTCCCGAGATAGCAGCGGCAAATCACAACACTCATGGGGCCACCCTCAACAAAATGGTGGAGCTGGATAGAAGCTTCCAGGACTTACAGAAGTACACTACTCAGCACTGCTGTAAATAACGTTATTGTGCTAAAGCCCTGATGTTGCCGATAAATATTAGCCACGGAAGCCCAAGGAGAGAAAGCGGTCACTCAAGGAGAAGCACTTGTGTCTCAGAAAGTCTGTATGTAAATGGTCAGAGATGCAGCCCAGATTTGCATTCAGGAGGGCAAAACAGGTCAGCTTCTACAAAACAGAATAATTGCTTAAGCAGATTAAATTACGCATACACATACACACACACACAACACGAGAAAACAGCATTAATCTCTAAATTTTTAGATCAGTTACAAGTGCTGAGCAAGAGTCCCATGAAAGGAAATCACCGCATTGAAATGAGATGGAAACGCAGCTAATTGCTGCCAATTAGACACCAACAGAAAATGGGACAGGAGGGAGATGCAAGCCCTGGAATGTCCTGACACTGAACAATCACTGAAACCCAGGAGAAAAGCTTTGACATCTTCAAATAGTGATTTGATTTTAGTGTGGTAGTTCAGAGCAGAAAGAGCACTGATAGTCTCCATCTGTGAAAAAGAAAGTCACAAGCAATGCTGACTGTAGAGTAACAGTTCAGTAAACCCATCCTTGCCAGGGGTTGCACATGGCCTGCGGTTCAGCAAGATGCTTGCCTATCAACAGCTTAAGTTTTGAGCAAGCATTATTGCACCATTTCCAGATGCCTGGATTAATCGCGTTAGGCAAGGCTTATGTTACAGTAACATTTCTGAACATCTTAAAAACGGAAAATCAAACCAGTAAAAAAAAAAACAAAAACCCTCAAAGACAATGAAAGTTTCTTTCTTTCTTATACAAAGCCTGTGATCAGGTCCCGGGCGGCTGTCCTCCACGTGGTGATTCGGTAATCAAAGTTCCTTTGACTTGGCACGTTGCCACCTGAATAGCCACCACACCCCCCTCCCCCAGAAGGAAAGAGAGAGCTGGAAGCCCGCATCACGGCTTTGGCTGCCCTAGCCTGTCAGTGCAGTATGACGCTTTCTTTCACAGGCCACCGTGTAGAACTAGCCATTCTGGGAGACTGGGAAGGGTGTTGTCCCACGAGCCCAGGAGCGGAGGCGGTGGGCACTGTGAACGCAAGTGGCATCTATCAAGACGGCACCGGTGAAAAGCACATCCACTCTCACATCGCTACAGAAGCTTAAGAAGCCTTAGAGCCCAAAAGCTGTGTCAGCTGCGCATCCCACCACTTTTCTGACGGCCCACGACATGCGCTGGCCTCTCTTCACTAGATGTGTAAATCAGTTAGCAGCAGGCAACCACGGCGGTGGCGGCAGGGGGAGGGGCGGGGGGTCGAAAATTAGGCTGGAAAGAAAAAGGTTAGGATGAACTATTTCTAGCTAAGTGTTTTCGTGCTGTGTCATTACCCTCCAGACTGAAGTCTATCCTGAGGCTTATGGAAGTCCAGTGACGACAAGGCAAGGCTAGCAGGAATCATCAAAGGAGCAGCAACAGAGGCACGGAGACCAAAGGACACCAGCTCCTAGGGGTAAGAACCAGGGGGAAATCCCTTGGCTCTACACACCTTGTCTCTCATTACATCCGTGTGACAGGTGTGACCTCTAATCCACATCTGCAGCTGAGACCTCCCCTGGAAACCTAGATTCACAAGTTTAATGGCCTACTTGACATCTCCCCTTGGACACAACTCAGAAACCATAAAGTTAACATGGTCATGAAACTTCTGACATCACCCCAAAGCTTCCCGCATTAACACCCCCCGCTGCCAGTTCTCTCCATCTCACTAAGTAACACCAACATCCAGTTAGCTGCTTACACCAGAAACACAGAAGTCATACCGTGATTCCTCCCTTTGCCTCATGGGTATTACCTAATTGTATCTTACCAATTCTATCTTCAAAATAAAATTCAAATGTGCCCTCCTCTCTCATTTCTCTTAACTCCACCCCCGCCCAGAACATCATGATTTCTACGCCCCATAAACTCCACAGTCCCTTTCTAGTCTCCCCACTCCTACTCTTGCCAGTTTCTAATCAACTCTGAGGAGCAGCTGGAGGCTTCTCTTCGTAGGTCCCTCCTGTATCTAAACCCCTTCATTACTTTTTCACTGCGCTAAGAATAAAATTCAGACAAAACCACACACGATCTCTCCAATACCATTGAGAGCCATTTGTAACCTACCACACTGGTCTTCTTTCTCTCCCTGAGTGGTACATATTCATTACTGCAGGGTCTCTGCACAAGCTGACCCAGGTCCGTGAAGTCTTGTTGCTCCCATCTTTTGACATGGCTGCGTTTTTAACATTTAGGTTTCATTTTATTTTCTATCTCAGCTTCTCAGACCTCAGTTAGTTTCCTTCCAAATACATTTTAGAATTTGCATCAAAGTACATGTTTGAGAGTCTATCATTTAAGCCACTATACTCAATATAGTATCACCAGGGATGGGTGATAGACACTTTGAATCTAGAATGATATATGCATCATTCAAGAGATAAGAGCCATTGTCACGAAATAAAAGAGGGTTAACTATACCTTTTATACATACAATGGCAGGGTCCTGGACAACAAAGGCCACAAACTAAACTGCCTATAGAAACTGAGCAGGAAACAATGAGTAATAGAACCAGCCAGGCACAGATGAACCAAACTAAAAAGACTGCTCATTTAAAAGGGCAGCTGCTGACAAGTCCAACTGGTACAAATTTAGGCTTACCATTGCCAGATTTTGAAAATTTTTCAAGAGAAGCAGGAAATCTGGAGCTTTTAAATGAAGAATTTGAGCGTTTCCCCCTACACACACTGTTGAAGAATAATTTAAACTTTAAGTTTGTGTTGGGCAAGCAAAACTTGTTGGTGGCCCCAATGTGGTTGCAGGAAGCCAATATGAAATCTCTGCTAAAAAAAAAAAAAAAAAAAGATTCTCTTACCCATCTTGTTAAAATGTTTTCTGAGGATAACGATATTAAGAATAACCATAGTAGCAAACTTACATTGTGCTTACTATATGCCAGGAGCTGTTTTAAGCACTTCATAGATGTGTACCCCGATGATTCCGACGATACCAGTTAAGTAGATACTGTGATTTATTCCTACTAGACTGAGGAAGATATTGAGGCAGAGAGAGGTCATGAAATTAGCCCCAGGTGATACAGCCAGTAAGTGGCAGAGCAGGGATCAGATGCCAGACCCTTTCTCTATGAAATCTGAAGATAAATCAAAATAGTGAAATCATGTGTCCTCTATAAAAATGTTCTGCTTGATAACAAATCCAAGTTTTGCTCTCTCCCTCTCTTCCTTTTGTTATAATTTTGGCCTTCTACTGGCCCCCCAAGAGGTTACTAATCCCCAGGAATGTATATGGTTAACTCTTTATTGTCTATTTAGTGCAACATGCACAAAAAAATCTGGTACCAGATTTCCCCCAAAAAACAGATTACACAATGTGCAACTTAGACACTTGAACATTGAGGAGTTAAACTGCGTAATTACATAAAGCACTGAGGTTCAGCTTCGGTTGTGGCATTTAGCCAACAATCTGCTATTAGAATTTGGCTTCAGGCTTAGTTTTTCACAGGCCAAGTAGCCAAATGTTATTTGGACTATATTTCCGGCAATCTTGAACTTGTGTGCAATTAATGATTATTTGAGCACACAGGTTATTTACATATCTTATCATCGTAGCACTATTAGTAACACAAATAGGGATGTTCTTTAGGTTTACTGCTGCTACATGAAAATTCTCTTTCCAAGAAAAATAAGTGTTCTAGACGTAACTTAGTGATATTCTTCTGGTTTGCTTTATATATTAAGTCTACTGGGCAGACGAAGATTAAATGTATACTGATTATTATAAGAATTCATTTAAACAAAGAGTTCCTATAAGGTACCAGGCATAATTGATTCTTAGTGATATATCACCAAACAAAACAGGTTCCTGTCCTTGTTGAGTTTATACTCTAGTGGATGATGACACAGAATAATAAACAAGAAAAGGATAAGCTGTTTTAGAAAGTGATCATTTTTGTGTGTGTGGGGGGGTAGGGGGCAGGGTTGGGGTGGTGGAGAAATAAAAGAGCCCAGAGCTCAGAGGCATTGGGGAAGATAGCATTATTTAAAATAGAATAGCCTATGTAAACCTCACTGGAGCAAAGATCTGAAGGGGACTGAGAACGCCTTGAGCATCCTGGGGAAATGGAATTGCAAGCAGAGGGAACAGCCAGTTCAAAGGCTCTGAGGTGGGAAGATGCCTGGTTTAATCCAGGGGCAGCCCGAGCATGAAAGAGGGTAGCAGGTGACATCAGTGACTTGCCAGGGGACAGATCATGCAGAGGCCGGTAGGGCACTGAAAGGACTTTGGCTTTTAATCTGAGGAAAATGGGAGTGGATCAGAGGAGTCTGAGCAGAGGAACAGGATCTGACTTGCACGTTAATACGATCATTCTGGCTGCCAAATTGAGAATCATGTTTTACGATGAATGTTGTGAAAACATTGCTTTAAAAAACCACGAGACAGCAGCAAAATTCTGCTTGATTTTGAGATTTTTTAAAAAGCATCTTCTTCATGTACAGCCTAAAGCTGTAGCTTATGGAACTGTTTCAATAAAATTTCCTTGTGACTTTGGAACCAAGATGGTAAGTCCAAAAGCTGAAGTCTTTATTTCAGTCAGTTATTATTAGAGAGGAGGAAAGCTTAGTGACTTGGAGGAATATGACCATTAGCATGACCCCGTAGTGGCAGAGCTTGACAAAAACATCTGTTGCTCCTTCACTGAGCTCAGTTGAAAGAGACCATGTTTTCAATATCATATATGTACAATATAATTAGGAACTGACAGCCCTAAAAAATTATTACCATTTTACTATAATGCCAATTAAAAAAAAATCTGCTTGGTATAATTTTAATGAAGTTGTAACAAACAGGCATTCTTATTCATATCACAGGTGTATTCTTGTAGGCCAGACATTCATCCTATGATGGTGACACTCAACTCCAGCCAAATGGTGTTTTAATACTCAGCCATTGGGCCAAAACACATATTTGGTATATGTTATAAACTGTTTGTGTCCCCTGCAAATTCATGTTGAAGTTCTAATCCCCCGATGTGACCATATTTGGAGGTAGGGGCCATTGGGAGATGATTAGGTTTAGATGAAGTCATGAAGTCATGGGGGAGTCCCAGGATGGGGTCAATATCAGGAGAAAGAGTCCAGAGCGCTCTCTCCCCCCACTACGTGAGGACACAGCCAGAAGGCCATCACCTGCAGCAAGAGGGCCTTCACCAAGAACTAAATAGGCTGGCACCTTGATCTGGGACTTCCCAGCCCCTAAAACTGTGAGAAATACATGTCTATCATTTAAGCCACTACTAGTCTATGGTATTTTCTTACAGCAGCCCAAGCTGATGATGAGAGTATACATCTAAGGTTATATATGAAAGCAACGTTTGAAAACTATTTCTAACTCATACAGCCCTAGAAATAACGTTCCAGGTGTTGCTTGTTACCAGGTGGTCTGATGTCAGTACAAGTCCGGAGACCCTAATCATTTAAGGAGAAGCTGCTGCTGCTTCACGTTTTGACTTCAACGAGATGGAGTAGACATCAGAGGAATCAGCTGATGCTTACACTGAGGACCCTAAAGAAGGCTTGGGTGGGGGCGAAGGAACTTTGCCATCTGAAATTTTAACCAACCCTGGAGGTAGCCGAGAGATCACCAGGTCCTGATGAGGATGATGAAGCCTCTTGAGGTGAACTTTGAAACGCCTACCAGACTGCGCATAGGCATTTGCCTAGTCTAAGGAACAACTTAGACCTTCTGAGGATGTAGGGAGATGGACTGGGTATGGAAGGGTTCCTGCTCGTCCTGTGGACAATGTCCCACTGTGCACCCACCACCCAGAAAAGCATTACCCTGACATGGCCAATCATTCTAAGATTTATCTTTCCGCTCACTTGTAGAGAGACTGAAGATTATGAAATGACTGTGAGGTAAAAAAGAGGAAGACCCAGTGGCAAGGACTTGTGTCACATGAACTGACTTCATTCATCACAAATGTAATCTTTATTACATGCTGGACACTGTAGCAGGCACTGATGTTTTAACAGGGAACAAAACAGACAAAAACTGCTCTCAAGGAGTTTAAATTCGTGTGGAGGGACAAAAGAAATAATGATTTCAGAGAGGAATAAGTTGAAGGACACCAAACAGTAATGTCAGATTGTGTAACTGGGGGACTAATTAAGTTAGGGGGGGTCAAGCCTCTCTGGAGCAGCACATTTGAGCTAGGACCTAAAGGACCTCATCATGCAATGATTGGGGGAGAAAGCATTATAGGTAGAAGGGGTGGCAAGTCCCAATGCTGTCAAGAATGGTATAGTCAAGAAACAGAAAGGCAGGTATGTCTGGAGCTCACACAGCCAGAGGAGAGGCCACTATGAGGTGAGGCTGGGACGGACAGCAGGGCCCCACATGTGTTAGGTTCTTATCAATCATGATAACAAGTCTAGATTTTCGCTTTAAGTGCTTTGAAAAACCGCCAGGGATGCTAAACACGTGAGTGGCATCTTCTTACTCAAGGCTGCTGTATAGAACACGGGTCACAGGAGGGCGTGCGTGAAGTGGAACTTAAGAGGCTACTGATGAGGTCCGCAGGAGAAGAGATGATGAGGTGCGCCCGTGATGGCTCTGGAGGCGGAATGGGCACGGACTCCTGGTGTAGAATGAACAAACGTGACGTGCTGATGAACAAGCCACCAACGGGACTGCCCATGCCAGATGCATTTTTTTACATGATGGAAAACTCTCTTTTTCCAATTCAATTATCATTACAAAATCTTTTTCTCGATGTAGGAGTGATATCAGGACAAGTCTTAAATGATTTGTTACCAATTACCATGTTTGTTTGTTTTTTTCCTTTACAACCATAAACTTTTGGCAACTTCTATCTAAATAGAACATAAGCTTTGGGCATTCGTATATTTACAGAGAAGAAAAGAGAAAGTAGGGTGTTTCCTTACAATGATTTAAAACACCCTGTCCACCTCCAATCCCTCACTCCTCCCAGTTTGCCACAACGTCGGGTGTGCAGCGTCTAAAGCTCAGCTGTCCAGCACCTCCCAGCAGCTGAGGCACAGCCAAGGTGACATGGAGCAGTGAAGACATGCAGACATGCCTCTAACCACGGATCCACCACTTGCTATCTCAATGAAATGCAAGCACTTCCTTCAAGTCATGTGAGGATAGCAATACCCACTGTCCAGAACCATTTACTATCTGGCTCTTTACAGTAAAACTCTGCAAACCCCTATTTCAAATGGTCACCTGAGTCCAAGTTTTCATATTTCGACAGCAACTACCATGTAGGCTATTAGAGAAAGCAAAGCAAAGATTTACTTGAAGACCTTACTAAACAATGTTTTACAAAGAAGAGCTTTTAGCATGTGTGTGTAGCAAGAGAGGGTAAACTGTATATGCTTTGAGATGATGTGTTAGTTTAATTAGAGCCCTCACTAGCAACTGTCATCACCCTCTAGCTATGGGTACAGAAACCCTGCTTTCTTCCACCACTCTGCTGTTTGCTACTCTGCCTCGTGCTTCTGTGTGATTCTACCTTTATTTCCTTGAGTTCTCACTTGGCTGGGTTGACCAGGGTTCTTACCTACCTGTAGGTTTTTATGATATCATGAATGAAGGACCAGGAGTCTTTTCAACACAACTACAGAATAAGCTCACTGCTGTCACGTTTGTTTCTTACGTGCACTCCTGAAACATCTCAATCGATTCTGACTGTTAGGACTCTTTAACTGCTGCCATATGGTTGAAAGGTTTACATATTGATCTTCAGAGTTTCAGGTGAGAAAAGAAAACCATTTGGGCAAAGTGCTACGAGACAAGTCATCCCGACAACTCAAATGCCCCATCTTCCGGAGGCCTGTCTTTGCTGTGCCAAAACTATTGACGGATTTGTAACTGGGTTCTCACCCATTTGCTGTTAGGGGCTCCATTTCTCCCAAATGCCACCTTCCATTTTGTGTCCTCGAATGGAATACACTACAGTCTTAGTACTCCAGAAAAGTAACATCAATAAAATGTTACTCCAAGCATTTGTCTGGTGTAGACTTCTCAGAATAGAATGGAAAGCATTAGCTATGTGTTAGAAGAACTATAGTTTATGCTAGACCGGGCCACTGCTGGCCTCAAGATCTTGGAGAAGCCATTTAGACCAAGAATCTCATCTTAGTCTCAGTTTTCTTACCTATAAAATAAATTAGGTGGTCAGAAGAACCTGAAGGTTCATTTCTTTGTCGACTATACCACTAAACTGTGGCTCAAAATACACTCTATTTATTGTAACACTTTTCAGAGCTCAACTCTTTAATAATAAATGCTTAGCTTTTCAAATATGGGTTTACTGTAGTCTCTTCTGAGATTTTCCCAAGTGCCCAGTATATATACACATGGGGCCCTGGAACTCACACAGCATGACGTCATTCTGTCTTGTTTCTCTTGTCCTGACCCTTCTGACAATTCTTAATGTGTGTGCTCATTATGTTTCCCATGCATTATGTCCTTTCATATCGTTGGTGACATTATATTGGGTTGGCAGCTTCTTTTAGAGACACTCTTGCTCCCTGAGCCAAGAAGCACTGATAGCCAAGAATTAGATCATTCTATCCCCAAATTGCCACAGACCTTCTCAGAGGCAGCTGAGCAATGTAATTTGATCAAGGTTAAGTACAATTCACCCTTCATCTTTTAACCCAAGTCAAAATTCTTTTAGCTTTCTGTTTAAATCCCAGATTAACGCTTCCTGCTTATTGTTACTAAGGTCTACCAGCTGCCCTCCAGTCAACTCTCATTTATCTGCCTGTGGCTTATCCAAAGCACCAGCCTCTCTCCTCCTCCTGCCTCCAGTACCAAGTTCCAGGCCAGCTCTTTTAACTCTGTGCCAAAGAAATACAAACTAAATCTAATATTAGCCTAATGAGAAAAGGCTATCTGCTGCCAAAGATTCTCATAATACATCCCAAAGCCAAATGCAGGCAATTATTCACTGTTTTAGATGCTGGCATCACTTCTCCATTATATAATCCAGCAATCAAGATTTTCTATGTTTCTCTCTGAGGTAGAAGACTACATGCAGTGTTCTAACCTTTTCTTCTGCCTAGTTGGCCAGATTCTCAGTATAACAGATTACATTTTCTTTTCAAATAAATAAATCATTTGTACATTTAATGTTAAGGAAATTAAAAAAAAAAAACTTGGATTTATTGTTACTAAGAGTTGAAATCCACCTTCCTCTAGTTGTTAGCCTGAAACTAAGCGAGTCATTCGAATTCTTTGTTTTCGCAGCTGTTAAACGGAGATACAAATTTTAAAAATAATAGGTATGGGGAAGTCATGCGTATAAAGGGGATATGAAAAAAGCCACCCTCAAAAAAGCTACCAAGACTCTTGATTATCACTCTGACTAACCACTTTACAGGCTCCGGCGAATAAGCATTACTGTCAAGGAAAAATAAAGATTAACCTTATGAAACCCTTATTTTACAGATAAAAATATAGAAAGGACAAGTTTCCTTGTGAGCACCTAGGCAATCTAGAGTTTCTAAGACACTTGTGAGACCACATCCCAGGATTCCAAATGGGGAGCATCAGAATACTTCCTGCTGATAGGCTGATCTTAACTCCACAGCCAGAGTTGCCACGGAAACTCAAATTCCAACCATTAGAGCATTTAAAAATATCACTTGCAAAGCAGGCTCCTATTTTGACATTTTTCTAATGATTGAAGCACATGTCCTCCAAGGCCCGAGGACAAGGGTCAGAGATAATGTTAACACAACACCATTTTCCATTTTTTCGACTTGCTCCCATATCAGAGAACTTCAACGGCTTTCCACAGCACTGTCCAGTACAACTCTCCATGATGTTCTGCCATCCGAATCAGTAGCCCCTGGACACATGTGGCAACTAACCACTTGAAATCTGGCTAGTATGACCAAGGATATGAGCTCTCCATCTTATTCAATTTTAATAAATTTAAAAAGCCACATATGGCTACTGACTACCATAGTGAACAGCGGAGGTAGAAAATAAATCCATGCTTCTCATTATAGCATGCAACTTCACTCCAACATACTGTTCCGACCTGTTTCCACGAGAACCTTTACTCTGAGGAGGCTGCTGCTGGGCACACCTCAGGACGGCTGCTGCCACGTCTTGGGTCAAGGTACGTAGGCTTCATTGCTAAGGGCGCCTTCCATTCTTATTGCTGTGTACCTGAATTTTACCCATCCGTCACAATGCAGGTCAAGTCCTACCTCTACTGGAGCACTCTCTCTGGAAGCCCCAGCCCCACTGCTCTGAGAGGCAACGGCTACTTAACCTCAGGCTGAGGCCTGTCCAGGAAGGATGCCGTCTCTCAAAGGGCCGTTTCTTTGCAAACTGCTATGTGAAAGGGTACCTTGTCTGCAGGAGCACTGAGCTGGCCTTGGGCCTGCAAGACAAGAATGGTAAATAAAAAGACTGGTGGGCAACAGAGGCTGTGCCTTCTCTGTGTTAAGGACACTCATTCTAACCTTGGCTCTGATCCATGGCAGTTGTATGTGACCTTATGTGGGTAAGGGCACAAGAGAAGCTATGTACCTTCATAACTCCTGCGCCTTCCAATGAGATGAAGATACTATACCGACTCTGTCTTGCCTTGCACCCAGCTGTAAGGCTAAGTTAACACAGGTTTCGCATCTTGAATTTGTGGTGTGGCACATGCTCTCTCTCTCTCTCTCTCTCTCTCTGGATTCCCAAGTGCTCGCAGGCATTCAGGACTTATTTGGTGAATCTTTAGTGGATCCAAATTTCAACTGGATCCATTTTTTCAGCTAGACTGAATGCTGCCCAATAATAAGGCTTAAAAGTGAGCCTGGCTCTCCACTGCTTTGCCTTTGGTCTGTAAGAGCTGGAGGTAATATGTGGCACAGACAACTTCCTTCTGGAATCAGAATTCCAGTCGTTTGAGGAATTGGGGCCAAAGGTCCCCAAATCACATTCTAAGAGAGATACAAAAAAGGATGATTTTTTCCCAGAATAAATGAATAGAAGATACATTTTTAAATAATGAAAGCAATACAAATTCCAGGATCAAGATGGTGGATTCAATTCATGCTACAATCTCATCCTCAGGCTCTAGAAATTTAAAGATACTAGAAAATATACTTTTAAATTAAAAAAATATTTTTAATTCCAAGCTTAAATCAAGGAAAGGAAATTGCTGGGTGTGAGAAAACCACAGCAGTGAGGAGGCACAAGCTCACTGTGCCCGCTGTAGCTCTGGAAGAGGTGACATGCTGAGGGACAGAATTCAAAGCTCAACATGGCCAGACTCAAAGTATCAGAGCCCACAGGTATGACAGGGAGCTGGAACCAGGTTCCCTGTGTGAAGCAGGAAAATGCAAATGAGGGGACCTGATCTGCATAGTCAGTGGGCAACCAAGAGATAGAACATCAAACTGAAACATAATGTAACACCTGGTCAAAGGCGTAACCTCTCAAAATGTTCGGGAAGAGACAAACACAAAGCACCTCATCAGTCCTTGCTCCTGCAGCACGGAAACTAAAAAAGCACCTCATCAAATGGTCTCCACAAGCACACATAGTCCCCAAGATAATTCTCTCCCTTGGCAAATAATTTATCTGCAAGAATTAGAAACCAGGGGAGGAAATACAGCATCCTAAAAGGCAGAATACGACTCAGTAAACAGGAGAAGTCACATTGAGCATCTAGAGTTAATAGAGTACTCTAAAAAAAGGCTTTAAATATGCTTAAAAGAATGCATATTTAAAAAAACAAAAAGTTCAAAAAAGAAATGGAGAACACAGAAAGTTTTTCCCATAATCTCAAGTCCAGATATAAACTGTTGCTCAAGTTGGGGAGTAAACTCTTCCAGACTCGGTGATGCCTTTATACAGAGAAAGACATTCTGACATCAATGGGAACATGCTATAAACACTGTGTGGTGACCTGGCCTTCTCTTGCTCTCCCCACTTGAAAATACTTTCCCACACAAGTATTGCTGTAGACTGAATGTCGGTGTCCCCTACATTCATATGTTGAAACCTAACCCCCAATGTGATGGTCTCAGGAGGTGGGGTCACTGGTAGGTGCTTAGGTAATGAGGATCCCTCATAAATGGGATTTGTGTCCTTACAAAAGAGACCCCAGAGAGCTCTCTTGTCCCTTTCCACCATGTGAGGACACAGAGATACGATGGCCGTCTACGAACCAGGGAGCAAGCCCTCATCAGACACCGAATCGGGCTGTACCTCGTTCTTAAACTCCCCACCCTCCAGAGCTGTAAGAAATAAATGTTCATCCAGTTTATGGTATTTGTCACAGCAGCCCGAACAGACTAAGATAAATACACTCAGGTCTCCCTCAACCTCATAAAGGGAAAATTCTATTCTACTACGTGAATACACACTGTTTCTTTAGCCAGTGTCCTATGAATGGACATTTACGCTGTTCTCAATGTTTTCATATTATAAACGGTGCTACAGTGACCATTCTCCTGCAGCCATCTTTGCACATCTGGATGATTATTTCCTTAGGACAAGTTCCTAGAAAGAAAATTAGCGGCTCGAAAATTACACACATACAAAATTTTGATAACTACTCTCAGACCGTCTTCTAGAAAAGGCATACCAATTTATATCACTGAGTGGCTTTAAATGCATGCATTTCCAGCCAGAGGATTTGAAGGGGGGAGGGTAAAATCAGAGTAGGTCAAGTTACCGAAGATTTAATTATTTACCCAAGAAAAAAAGATGACTCCCAACTTTAATAAGCCTCTCTATGCAACAGAAGAGAACACCTAAATGTGTTTGTCCATGCATAAAAGTAGTTCACATCGCCTGTGCTACAGAAGCTTCTGGGGACGGGATGCTACAGGTCTGCGGGGATCACACCAGGGTACTCACTTCTAATTCTGTCCCCGAGCAACCACTGCCATCACCTAGTCCTCCATGAAAACATGAATACTTTGTGTGAGCTTTAGTAAAGCTCCTTGTCTGTTCACTCTTACATATGATGTCAATGTGGAATCGCTCGGAAGTCCCTCCTTACCCACTAGTTGGCACATTTCATTGTAGATGATCTGAGCTCAAGTGAATATGGTGTTTGGCACGTGGTCTATTCCTGAGGACATGTTCACTCTAGATGACATTCTCAGTGAAGCAGGTTTTCAGCAAAGCAAATAAAAAGTGATCAAGAGGCAAAGCCAGGTGCTACTGACGTGAAAATTCAGGATTTACTATAATATCACATATTTCCAATTCAGAATAAGATCATATCAGATGTGAATCAAACTTTTTATATAACCAATCTGTTTTAAAAATAAAAGAGATAGTCTGGAAATGTTTAATTAAATTTGATTTAAAATCAAATATCAATAGTTTATTTTTCCCTTCTAGTTTTTAACATTTTAAGCATCCTTTTGAAAAGATCCTACTCGAATTCTATCTTCTTAGCTAAAGACGACAATTAAGACTTTTTTCTTTACTCATTTAATACTCCTGTGCAGCATTAGAGATTGATGATGTCAAAATAGGGCTCACTTATTTCCAACTCTTCTCACAAACCAAACTTCGATGATCATCAACCAATTTCCTATGAGATACAATTTCTCTCACCTAACATGTCTAATGCAAAATATCTGCAAAAGCTTCCTTGCTAATCATCCCCTACTCTCCACTACTACTAAACACACAGACTTAATATAATGTTTTTAATTATCCACACTGAAGAAGCAACTATGGTGATTATTCGAAACTGCGGATAAAACAATTCACATTTGATTTTGGAACACATTTTTTAGGGTGATGGAGACAGCAAAGTGTCCACAGGCATATCTCATATCATTGTGCTTCACAGATGTTTTTTTTGTTTTGTTTTGTTTTGTTTTTAAACACAAATTGAAGGCAAGATCTTCCATTAGCAAAGACTATGACTCTCTTTATGCAGTAGTCTGGAGCCAAACCTGAAATATCTCTGAGGTCAGCCAGTACTTAAGGTTTGTGTTGGGTGACTGCAGTATTTGCTTTCCAAGGCATAAGCATATTCATTCAAACATTTGAAAGGAATTTCTTTGCAAGGAATGCAAGAGGGAGAAACCAAAAACCACATGAAGACTAGTTCTCTCAGTTTCTAAGGAGCAAACTAATATGAATATCTTCAATGCTGTACCCCAACATAAGCATCTTCACTGATTTCAGACAAAAACCCATAGCTTCAGTTTCCTGGGGAAAACCTTACTAATGAATCATTTATCCTCCATTTCCCAGTTTACCAATGTCTATTTTGTACCTACATCTAGGATAAAGGCTAATAAGAACAAAGTGTTCGACTAAATGGAAGAATTATATCTTTCATTAATTAGGGTTCTGTTTACTATTGTCTACTTCACACAATTGGTACAGAGACACAATAAGCCAGGACATTAAGAGTTTTTCACACAATACCCAGAATATATGGATGTATTTAATCAAATGTCAGTTATTGTGTTTTTCAGCAAAAACTCAATACTCATACTTCCAAATGGGCCTTTTACAAAATACTTCTACATGCACAGTATTACTTCATCTGTTCCGCCCAATGGGAAAGGTAGCTTTTACAATGCCTATTCTATAGGTGAAGAATCTGAGGCTGGAGAAGTCACGTGACTTGCCCAGCGTCACCAAATGATACATCTGAGCCTGGCAAACAAATCTTTCAGCTTTAAGTCCATGGTGTTCTTCTCTACAGCCCATGCTATACCATCCTCAGAGCCTCAGGCTGTGAGACTGACCACAAATGTGTTCGATGTCACCTCCAAGGGGATGCAGTCAATATGTTCATTTATTATTACCTAAAATCAAGAAGCAGAGTTCATTTAACAGAAGAAACAATGGTAATGAGTAAAAGCAGCATCAGTTCTTCCCTGTGGTGGGACCACAGATATCAAAGCTGCAGTTTCAGAATCTCCCGAATGCACTGGATTATCACCTACCTTAGCAGTCTCGGCTTCTGCCTGCAGGCGCTTGGGGGTTCCTTTCTGGTCAAGTACCTTCTGGAAATTTTTGTTTTTAATGGATTGAGATTCAACCCCTTCACCTTCAATTTGTAGTTTAATGCCTTCA
The DNA here is from genome assembly GCA_000465285.1 of Eidolon helvum. NCBI lineage: Eukaryota > Metazoa > Chordata > Mammalia > Chiroptera > Pteropodidae > Eidolon > Eidolon helvum. Next base: position 44,712 of record KE760533.1, read on the forward strand.
GCACGGGCAGGGTGATCAATACCCCGTGAATTCAAACCACAGTGGAGAGCTAGAAAAGAGAGAAAAAAATTACCACTCAGAAAACAAATCATGGAGGAAGGTGTCCATGGCAGACAATATTTCATCTGGCCTAAGTGGGAAGAAACAAGGCATCTGCAAGTTGAGGGGGAGTGTGCTAACCATGGGAAATAATTTGGTGAGGAAGGAATATGCCAGCGTAGGAAACCCTCAGCTCTGAAGTCAGAAAGACTTCAGTGCAAATCCAGAAACCATCAGTTCCAAGTTGAGCAAGTTACTATCCCCCACATTACAGATGAGAACACCCAATCGGGCAACTTCATTACTGCTTCCCACACATACAATTATCTCAGCCCCTGTAGTTCAGCTTCCATCTCTGCCTCCATCTGGAAAAGTGCTCATTCTGGCCCCTTTCTGAATCTTCCTTATTGTTCAAGCATCCACCGAAGTCCACCCTCCTGCATTCATTCAACAAATATTTAGTGAGCACATACAATATGCCATCCCTAGGTTAGATCCTGCCAACATGGATGCAGGATGTATGATAGATGTTGCCTTCAAAGAAGTCACAACCCAATAAAAGACAAAAGCGGTCATGATTTTCAAACAGAGTTATTAGTGCTCATGGAAGAGGAGAGAGCAGAGTGAAAGGTTCCAGAAAGTCAGGCCTAGTGGTGTCTGGTTTTTCATATCTTACTTTCCACATCCTCTAACACAGATACTCCTACGAGTAACATCCAAAGCCCGTTTTCTGGGGATATTTAGTCATTCAACAAATACTTAATGAGCCCCTCCTATGCACCCAGTATTTAGTATCAAAGAAATAGCAGTGACTGTTATGGGGACCACACATTCCACCTAGATGACCCCCATGAACCACCAGGAGTGGGGGGGGGCGGCTGTGGCTGTTTATGTACATGCAGACGGCACATGTGTTTTGAAGTTTCTGTTAGGAAATTATCTCACCTCCTCGTGACCCTAATCCTTCATATTTAGTTAAATTCCCATCTTTATTCCCTCCCCTCTGGCCTCAGAGGATTTAAAGCCAGAACCTTAAATCCTCCCCCATCTCCCTCAGGACTTGACTTCATTGGTAAATGCTTTTTACCCAACATCTTCGGTTTTCCCTTTTCTCATCGCTCTTCCCCTTCGACCAACTTATGCGATTCTGAATGTTCCTCCCTTCACTCTAGTCCCCATAGTGGTCAGGGTTTCCTCTTCTCTTCACCAGGCTTCTGAATGAGCATTTTACACCTGAGAGATGTGAGACGGCTTCCCGGACATGAGCTAACGTGTCTTCACTCTCCACTCTCTCCTTAACAGGCAGCATCTATTTCCATTATTTTCAATACAATCAACCTGCCAGTGACTCTCAAATTTTAACCCGTCTTGAAAGTCCTCTCTCATGAGGTTCAGACATAAGTAAAACTGTTACTCAGCATCCCAACTTCAACATATCATTGATATCTCAAATTTAACATGTTCAAAACCGAACCTGGGTTTTCCTTTGAAAACACATTCACCTTTTCCAGTCCCCTCCAGTTATTCACCCAGAAACTCGGGTCACCCTTGACATCGCTCTTCTCCATGATTCACTACATCCCTTTCACCTCTAATCAGATCCAGTTCTCTACCCCCGAAATGCTCCTCAAATCTACCCACTGCCCTCTACCCCACCCCACCCTGCCATCCCCCTGGTCTACACTGCCCACATCCCTCATCCAGATGGCTGACTAGCCCAACTGCTCTTCTTCACCTGATCCCCAAAATCCCATTAAAAAGATGTATAAGTCAGACCATAAGAAATTTCCTAATGGCTTCATTTTACACTTAAAATGTTCAAAAATCTTTAACATGGCCAACAAGACCCTGCGTTACCTGTCCCTTTTTTACCTCTCCACCTCCATCTCCCGGTTCTCCTCCCTCCAGTACACTCTGACTCACATGTCCTTGATCACGCCAAGTTTTCTCACCTCCTGAACTCTACACGTGTTTGTCTGCAATGTTCTCCCCCATTCTTCTCCTGATTCCCACCCATCCTTCAGGTTTGGGCTTAAATACCACTTTGGATTTGCCTTCTCTTAACCTCGTTCCTCATCCCCACCCCGTGTTCGGTCTGTGCCTGGAACAGTGAGTATTCAACAAAATTTGAATGATCTTAAACTGACTGTACACAGGTCCATATGCATGTGACTTTATATATACATTTTATATGGAAAATATCTGAGAATTCCTCTTCTAGCCTCTGAGCTTCCTAAAACTAAGGACAAGTCTATTTCATGGTAAGCACTCATCATGTATTAATCTGGCTCTTTCCTCAGGCTCTGTGCTGGATCTCAAACAATCTTCATGAAAAACTGTGGGACATAATTATAATCATTTCACAGATAAGGGAAATGAGGATCAAAGAGTTACAGTCACAAAAAAAAAAAGTCATACAAGTGCCTGCTGATGGTTACAAAGATCATATCTCATTAAGGATGAAGACAATTTCATGTTTCAGATGAACAAACCCAAAATGGATTAAATAGTAAGAAAATTTATTAGCTTTTGGAACCAGAAGCCCAATAATGGTAAAAGTTTAGCGTTAGCTGATTTCCCAGTTCAATGGCATCATCAAGGACTCTGACAGTTGTTTTTTTTTTTTTTAATCTCATTTAATCTTATCCATAACATCGCTTTTATCCTAAACCTTCGTCCTCTCATGGCACCTAGAGCTACAAGCTGCTGGTTCTCATCTAACAATAGAAAGAGCTTGGGTGACCATAGTTCTTTTTCCTCCAAACTTTCATCTTTTCTAACTAGACCAAAGTGAATCACATGCCCATTAGTGAACTAAAATCCTGGCAGTGCAGACAGAACTACCCTTAAATCAACTGACCTTCAGCTAAAGTCAATTCCCCAAACTACATTGCTACTACTCAATAAGACAGAGGCCAAATAAATGCTGGAGAAGCAGCCATGATGCCGACCTCGGGCAGTGGTAGAGAACAAAACCTACAGAGCATGAGGCTAATCACTGTTACTATCCATCAGCTTCCCCCAACTCCAAAGAACAGCCTACTTACAACAAATACTCAATTCAGTATACTAAAATTGTGATAACCAAAAAAAAAGGTGGGCTTGAGTGGGGAGATGGGAGATTGATATGGGATGGATTTAGACATTAATGAGGAAAAGAAAACTGAAGAGCTTTCATCCTTCTCTCTGGCATGATCCCCCATTGCTTCCTGCCTTGAGATTTATGATTTAGGAATACCACTGAGCTGCTGGTTGCTTCCAATACCCCCCTGTCCCCTCCCCCATCACCTTCCCACCAAATCAGACTGTAATGCATCCTTCACCTTTGCTCATGCTGGTCCTTCCTCCTAGAAAGAGGATCTGCTCCACCTGAATCTTGCTTCCTTCCCTGGGAGGCTAACTCTAGTCAGCCCACCTGTTAACTCAGAAAGCCTAACTGGCTACCAGAGCAAGAAGCCCCTGGCTGTGCTCCTACCAGGCACACAGAATCCTGGAGCTGCTTCTCCTCAGTGTATTCAGAGTGTCTGCCCAATTGGTCCACTTCGCCTACCACAACTGCAAGCTCTTTGAGGCAGGCTCAATCCCTTATTCATCTCTGTGATCACCAACCCCCAACTTCAGAACTTGGCATAGAATAGGCATCCAAGAAACATCTGTTTACTGCTGAATGAATGAGCAATCTTTTCTCCTTCCACGAAAGAAAACTTTTCTCTGATAGTAAATACCTAGTATTCAAAAATGTAAGGTAGCCATAAATATGAGGTAGAAAATGGTATTTTGACTTTCTACACACGTAGCCTTCCTCTTCACGGAAATATTTTAACCCTCCATAGTGTTCACTCCTTGCCTGCAAACCTAGTAGATGATTCAAGTTTTTGTGCTTGTGTTTATGTGAAACCGTTTCTGACAGGCTTGGCTTTGCTTTCCCCGGAATTTCACGTCCCTAACATTCATTAAGCAAGCAACTTTCAAACGGCCTCTTACAAAATGTGACTGCCAGCTCTTTGCTCATCATGGAAAAGGTGCCGCTGTTCACTTTCTCTTTTCCATCCTCACCTCTGTTCTTTATGGTTTTCACTGAAGTTATTTACTCTGGTTAATGTGCTCAGCAGCTCAGAGATCGGTTTCAAGACCCTCCTCCTGTTTCCCTGACCTTCCCAACCATCCACGTGCCTTATGGACTCCTGGTTATTGAACTGACACTGCCAAGTGCCGCTGCTGTCACTCCCGTGTTACTGTTGCTGATCCTAAGCACTTCAAAATGAAGAGCTGAAAACCGAAACAGATTTCGCTCTTTTAACAGGAACATTTTTCACCGCAAATGTGCAGTAGCATTGCTTTGAGATGCCATTTTGAAGGCGCCATCTCTTTTTCACCTGCGAAAACCCACTCCCTCAGAAATTCACACCCTTGTGTGTTGCTGGTGGGAATATAAAATGCTGTGGAAGACTGTATGGAGATTCCTCGAAAAAATTAAATAGAATTATCATTTGATTCAGCCATTCGACTGAGGAATTGAAAGGAGGGACTCAGATACTTGTACATTTGTGTTCATGGCAGCATAATTCACAATAGCCAAAAGGTGGAAGTAACCTGAATTTCCACTGACGGATGAATGGATAAACAAAATGTAGTACATATATACAATGGAATATTATTCAGTCTTAGAAAGGAATGAAGTTCTGACACATGCTACAACAGGGATGAACCCTGAAGGCATGTGAATGAAATAAGCCAGTCCCAGAAAGATAAATATTGGATGATTCCACCGATGAGGTACTCAGAGTAGTCAAATTCATAGAGACAGGAAGTAGGACAGTGGTCACCAAGGTCTGTAGGAGAGGAGAATGGGGAATTATTGCTTAGTACAGAGTTTCAGTTTGGGACAATGAAGAAGCTCTAAAGATGGAGAGTGGTGACAGTTGCCCAACAATGTGAAGGTACTTACTGCCACAGAGTCATACACTTGACAACAGTTAAAATAAAGAATTTAAGCTATGTATATTTTACATGAAAATGAAATTTAAAACAAACAAAAAAATTCTACCCCCTTTCATTTCATCCCCTTACTACCTCCGTAAGTAGAAAGCTCCAAGGATGTTTTCTTTATTTAAAGGTTTGAGAGTTTCTTTATCAATAATCTCACTGTGATTTTCAGTTAGAACATTTTTTTTAATAAATAATGATAGCGCAACAGCATCTGATTACTTTAGAATTTTCCCAGGAAGGGCATGTTCTTCAAAACAAGTCTCAGCCCAATGGGCAGAATTTCCAATTTCTGGAAGTAAGTCTGGGCCCCACTGGGCCTGACATCTGAGGGACCCCACTCTGACATGACCGAGGTCACAGTAACAAGCTAACTCAGAAGTGTTAGACCTCATTTTGTCTCCGCAAGACGATACAAGGAGAGACGTGTGATGTGCTGGCATTGCTCCGTTCATCTGTAAGAACAAATGGCTCCTATTTGCCAGGAAGCCACCCAGCTTCCCCATCCTTTCAATCCCAACCTGCACCCCACTCTCCCTGGAGTGAAGAAAGGGATGGAACCTCCTTCGAGTTGAAGGCTCCTTTACTCTGCACTTTGCTGTAAACGGAGGCACTGTGCAGACACTCCCAGTGGCCTGGAGGCTGCTTTGGCTCCTTCACCAAGGGTTTCTACCATCACACCGAAACCACTCACAGCTCCTGAGATGTTGTGTGCTTCTGCTTTGATAGAATCAATCTTTGTACATAATTTCCTCTTCCCTTATTTTCATGGATAACCCCTCAAGAAATATTAAGTCCTCTCTTTCTTCCACTATGAAGCTTTAACTGATTATGCACCAATTATATCCTTGTAAGCAATGTTGACAATCACTCTTTTCTCTTATTACACGATATGTTCTGTGTGTGTGTGCACGTGCCATGCATTGCAAATACTTACTAACACATCTGCCTAGTCTGTGGCTAGGAATTCCTTGAAGCAAGTGACTACTTCTTACTAAGCTTTACAAACTTAGCACCTGGCCAAGTGACTAAGCTACAGTAGATGTTCAGTCACTGTTTATAGAATGAGTAGAGGTATGATGGAAAGATCCTGAATCAATTCTACTCACTGCCATTCCCTTATGAATAACTTATATCTCTATTTTTCAAAAGAGCGAATAAAATTTGCTTCCAATCTAATTGTGCAATTCACCAAAAATATGTTAAGTCACAGAACCATAGAGCTGTCCTGAAACTGATTTACTTGACTGCCTTCTGCAGAGCAGAGAAGTGCCTGCGAACACTAAACAGTTGTACATATTTGGCACCTGATAAGTGTTGCTATATGAATGAATGACCTTAGAAAAAAATGTACTCCAAACCCATTACTAGCTATTAGAATTGAGATACACTGTTTACAGGTGCATGTAAATTTCTTGCTTCTAACTAGAGATAAAGTTCCTGGAGGACACAGTCTGTGTTTCGTAGCTTTTTCATATAATACATAACATTCTCCATGTATCGGCTTAATTAATGGAGGTGACTTACTGTATTCTGGATTCAAATGCCAATGAGAAGAGAGGGGAAGAAATAACATAGACCATGAAGAGTTGGATGGCCCCAAAACACTATCACCCTTACAAGTTTGCCAGAGGGCAGCCCTCACAACTATTGTGTGGCTGCTGGAGCTGGGCTTGGATGACACTATCCCGGCCAGATGTTTAGACCACGTGCATCTGTGTCAGGACATTGCCTCTTGTGCCACGTGAAGCACACTCACTCTGGCTCGCGTGGCTGCAGAGACAATTTCATCTTTGTAAAACAGTTTGTTAAAAGGGAACCTTGTTCCTCAAGGACTACTTATATGTAATCACCACATCAACTACTTGCCCTTCCTGACCATGAAATCTGGACTAGGCAATCTAAATACAGCTGAAATTAAAATAATGCTTAACTTACACACTTCAACATCAGTAGAGTGGGGGAAAGGCCTTTGTGTGATCTCTAAGACACAAACATTAACTATTCATTCATCATTCATACAGAGAATACAAAGACATATATTTAGAGGTTCTATGTAGATTTAGACAGAAAATTCAGGTGTCAGATTAAGAGAGAGATAGGTAAACTACACAGGTGACTTTAAAACATTTTTAACCACGATACTATACAAAACAGATTTCATATTACAGACCATTGCTCAAACACATCTATATCTATGTATATGAATTAGAGACCTTATGAAACAAAATTTTCCTTTATTACAGGTGATCTACTCTGATTTTCTTATGTCCTTTATTTTTTACGATAAAGTCCTACCTCTTGGATACTTCTGAGAAAATGTAATAGACATACTTTTCTCAATTCATCCCACTAAGGAAAAATAAAAACCTTGTACATTATATATGACAAAAATAAGATAACTTTGAAAGGCAGAGAGAAAGCAGACATCTAGGGAACTTGGAAGTCAAGGAATGATATAGTGGTAAGTTCCTTGGACTTCTTTTTTTCCCATATAGTCCAACTCGAAGCTGAAAAAACCCACAACCTAGAAATGCCATAGGAGACAGATGAAAAATAAAACAACAAAAGCCTGCTCTCTCTAGTCAAAGGACCATGAAAGGAGCAGCCTAGCAAGACAGAATAGACAATAACTGCTGTGCTCAAACATCATAGAAAAAAACGAGACCCAACCACTCAGCAGAGGCAGAGTGGAGAGCCTCGACTTGGACCCTCTCCAGGCTATAATAAGGTACTCTGAAACTCCTAAAAGGACAGTGTCATAGAAGGCCAAGTAGGGAATCCAGACTTTCATCTCTGTCACCTGGTAATGAGGCCGCCTTCTCATCCCTGCAGTGTTGAGATAATGTGGGGAGGCTGGACTTTCACTCCCACCAGACCATAAGAGGCAGCCCCTCCTTCCTTCCTGGGGTGGTGCCAGAGGAAGTCTGGTGGAGAGTCAGGACTTTCTCCATCACCGCAGGATAATAAAGAAGTCCCCACCTCCCAGGTACCAACTGAGGCAGAAAAGGGAACCTGGATTTCTAACTCCACCGGCTCAGAATGCTGTTTAAAAAAGCCAGCTAAAACAGAAGGTTTAAGTAAGATCCACGGACTCATAATATAAAATGAAAAGATCTAAGTTTTAATCAAAAATCACTCATAACCAAGAACCAGGAGGATCTCAAAATGAATGAGAAAAGACGATCAATAAATGCCAACACCAGGATGACAGAGATGTCAGAATTATCTGACAAAGATTTTAAAGCAGCCATGATAAAAATGCTTCATGAGCAATTACACCTGACACAAATAAAAAAATTACCCCTGACACAAAAAAAAAAAAAAAGTTTCAGCCAAGAAATAGAAATTCTCATCAGAGAAAGAGAAGATAAAAAGGACAAAATGGAAATGTTAGAAACAAAAGGTATAGTAACTGAAAATAAAATAACTGAAAAAAAAATAGCTAAATGGATAGGCTCACCAGCAGAAAGGAAGAGAGAAAGGAAGATTTAACTGGAAAGGATAAAGGGAACTTCCTCAGAAATGGAAATATTCTACATCTTGCTTTGGTTACACAATGCTATCAAGTATCAAAACTCAGCTGAACTTAAGATATATGCTTTCTACTGTATGTAAAACAATCAAAAATGTAACAAAAACAAATACAGATACTAGATATGCTTTAGAAAGTTTGCAAGAGTTTTTTGAATGATCTGTTTTCATCCATATCCTTCTCCCCCATCCAATAAAGAGCTACACAGCAATTCAAGTCCATGCTCTACACCTTTCTTGCTATGATATTTAAGCGAGTGTAAGTTATACCATCTCTTTTCAGTAAATGGAAATACTAATATTATCATTAATCCTCATATTGTTATTGTGTTGATAAAGTGAGATAACACATACAAAAGACCTCACGACATGTGCTCAGTGAACCCCAACCCTCCATTTTTATCCCATTGCCCTCCCGCATTACAGTCAGGAACTGTTGGCATTAGTTTTAACAATTTTTAAACAAAATAGTAGCCATGTAATTTTAAAGGACATAGTACAGACTTGGAAAGTGTCAAGTGGCAATCCTAAGTGAGAAGAGCAAACTAAAGTAAAATTCAGTTTTAAAAAATTAAAAATAAATACAGCCACAGGGAAAAAAGGAATAGCTTTTCAAATATGTAAGTAACTGTGGTGAGAATTGATAATGAGGTTAAAAATAAAGATAAAAGCAGATACTTGCACCTTGTAACATACTCCTTATGGACTGCATTCTCTGTCAGACCAAACTAATGGGAAAAAAAGATGTCTAATTGTTTAAATATTCTTTACATATTACAATCTGGTATTTCAAGAAGGAGGAAGAGGAAGTACAAAATTAACATATATGGAGGACTTTTCATCACTAAGGCATTAGATATGAGGAGAGAAAGACTTAGAGATCTAAGCAACTTTTTAAAGGCCACCATGAAAATGACAAAGGGAAATGAAAACAAGAACTCTTTCATATCATATTCCATGTTATTCTCACCGCACCATGCTACTTGAGGGAATGAGATTTTTTTATCTTCATCTTAAATTATTGTTTAGTCAGTAAAATAGTGGGTTTTAGAGTTAACAAATCTGTACCACTGACTAGCTGTGTGGTCCTGGGTAACTTAATTTTGGTTGGGTTACTTTACCTATAAAATTGGAATAATCATAACTTTTTTATAATGCTTTAGAAGAATTAAATGAAAATGTATTTAGAGTGCCTAGTCAATGCCTGGCACCTAGTAAGTGCTCAAAAAATAGTAACCATTGCTATATGTATGTATTTTTTTGTTCCTGTTAACATCATCTTAATGATATTGATTTCTTCAAAGGCAAATACTCTGACCCTTGGGATACACATCGCATGCACAGACAGCTCCACTAAAAGAAGAAAGAGGTGACTGGTCAGCGTGGTTAGGAAAGGTGGAGGGGGATCAAATGTCAAAGTCTTCAGAGAAGGAAAAGCTAGAAATTCTCTTGAAAGGGTTATCCTGG